>JASFAX010000348.1:0-66517 GCA_030737875.1 Allium sativum | reverse complement strand
TCAAAAATCTGATTTTTGGACTATATATCAAAGTTATATGATTGAAAAGATAATCAACTAATTGATTGTTGGTTGTGTTGTTTGACTATTGTTTGATTAACTAAAAGTTGAACCTTTAGCCAAATTGATCAAATAGTGAGTTGTATTGAAAATTAGTCGCATTTGCATGCATATACATGTACTTACATTGAACAGGTCATAGCAAGGAGGCTAGAGCAGAAGAATAAAATTGTTTGCCCGACAAATAGGTACATGTTTACGAATTTATTGGGTTTTGGATGATTTTATGAGCCGATTGGCTGTTTCTTTTTCTTTTTGGATTGATGAGGGCCATGGGAGGCTATTTGAAATATCCCGAAGTCCCCGGTGCACGGGAGGTAATGGCGATTTTTTTCGAAAATTTAGGGTGTTAGCCAAATTTTTGAAAAATTTGATAAGTTCTTAGAAACTGAAAAGTTGAAGAACTTAAGCCATAAAGAAAATAATGAAAGTTGAGTTGATTAGTTAAACAACTTTCAGCTTCGTTCCTTTTCGGGGACGAAAAGTTTTAAGTTAGGGAGGTTGTAATAACCCGGAAATCAGGGCCAATTTAAAATTTTTATTTTGGCAATTTTAGTGAATTATGAATATTTAAAATGAATATTTTAAATAATGACGACGAGAAATTTATTTAGAATAGAATTCGAACGTATATATTTATATAGATTGTCGTTAGAATATAAATATTTTATTTTAAATATAAAAGGAATTGAAAATGGCGTAGTAGTTTGAAATTTCGATTTCAAATTACAAATGAATGTACAGGATTCAAAATAAACCGGATTTTGGCGAAACCAAAAATATTTGAATCTATTTGAGAATATCTTTCCAACGAATCCGAAAAATTGAAATTTCATAGCGGGGATAAAAAGTTACGCCCAGTTGAAAATTCAGAATAGTCGCTATGGAATTTCGGCCCTTAAAAATGGAAATTTTGCAAACGACCTCGGTTTTCGACGAAACCACTTTTGTTGGATCCGTGATGTCAAGATATTGCTAGATTCCAAAATTCGTAATTTTTCGAATCAATATGTGAGCGTGGCGAAGTAAAACGTGTTTGACCAATTTCAGTTGATTTTAATCGACTGGAAAATGGTCATTTTTCAAACGGTCTCAGAATTTGACGAAATCAGTTTTGTTAGGATCGTATCATCATTACGAAGCTAGAAAATATTTTTCGGGAATTTGTAGAGTCCGTATGTGACCCCGGTAAATTGAAATGTACGTTTAAAATTCAATATATAAAGTTAAATTTTGATTTTGACGAAAACTGATCGAAACGATTGAATCGGCATGCGATACCTATCCCATTGTGTTCGGAATGAGGGTAATTAGCTAGGGACGACAGGCGGTGGGTCTCGTTTCGAGGTCAGAATAAAAAGTACCTTTTTGACATAAATAATTAATAAATAAAAAAAATGAAAAAACTCCCTCTCCTCTACCCCTTACCTTCTCTCAGTCCCCCCAATTCATTACATTCGAAGAAAAAAAAAGAAAAAAAAATCGTGCCCCCCACATCTGCTGCCGCCGCCGCCGCTTCTTCCTCCTCCTCCGCCTTCCTTCCTCCCCCACCCCCCTTCGTATCGACCTCCTCCTTCCCCTCTTCTGGCAAAACCGCCGAGCCCCCTTAGCCCCTCCGCACCGCCGTTGACCCTCTACCGCCACCACCTCCAAGCCGCACCACCACCTCAGCAAGCCCCCGCGCCTGTTAATCCTTCCCCCCTTCAAAACAAAGGTAAAATTTATTTTTTATTTTATTTAATTCAGTTTCTTTTAATTATTTATTTTATATAATACAAAAAAATAAAATGAGGGGTTTTATTTATATACGATAGCGAAGTGAGAAAGGTTTGCTTTTTATTTTAAAGAAAGGTTTGATTTTTATCATGTGAAGAACAAAATAGAAATATGATTTTTATGGATATAGATTTGAAATAAAGATATGGCCTTTACTATGAAGTTAGATTTATAAAAATCGGATTTTTATATAGAGATTAGCGAAGTAAAGATTCGATTTTTTTATAAAGTAAAAAGATTTGATTTTGTTCAAAATAAGGATGTGATTTTTATATAGTAGAAATAATAAAGATATGATTTTGATATAGTAGAAATTATAAAATATAATTTTTTAAAGAGAAAGGAGCGTTGTAAATGCATATGAAGTAGAAATAAAAATATGATTTTTATTTATTGAAGTGAAGTGATAAAAATATAATTTTTATTATGAAGTTAGCATGATAAAAATATAATCTTTATTATATGAACACCGGTGTAAAAATAGAATTTTTATCTATATAGTAGCGGTGTAAAAATAGAATTTTTATCTATATAGTAGCGGTATAAAAATAGATTTTTTATCTATATAGTAGCAGTGTAAAAATGTGATTTTTATATATGTAGTGGCTACGGGCAACGAAATTGACAAAAGGCGAGCACGACGAAGATTTCTACATATGAAGAGTCACGGTGTATTCGTAGCTAGTTGGTGAGAACTCCTCACCTTTAATTTATTTCTAGTTTGAAATATATACTAGGATGCAGACGGTGCTTAGTAGCACCCGACACCCGTCGTCCACAGACCATGGATTACTTGTTTGTTTGATTGCTGTGTTGTGAAATTTGATTGTGTGATGTGGAATGAAATAAAATATTTTATAGTGGAAAATATTTTATAGTTAAAAATATAATTTTTAACGTGTATATAAAATAAATATTTATAAAACAAATCAGACGATTTGTTTATATACACTGATTTGACTGATATTGATTGGGACGATAAATTTTACACATCGCCCACCCGCACAAATAAAATATGTGTTTGTTGATTTGAAACCCCACACGGGTATTGGGATGATATTTGGCGTACACTAATCCCGATTGTTTTGTTGTATGTCAATCGATGGGTTGACAGACTGTGTAAGCATTAATTATTGATATTTAATGCTTATGCAGTTGTGTGGTGCACTCTGGATGATGGTTGATGATTTATCATTGCTGTTATATACATGTGTTGTAGAAAATCCATATAATTAACATTATATGGTAATTGATTGGGCCTCATTCCAATTTAGAAAATGAATTCATGTGTTGAATTTAAAATAAATTCATGTGTTGAATAGAAATAAATGCATGTGTTGAATTGAAAATAAATTCATGTGTTGAATAGAAATAAATTCATGTGTTGAATAAAAGCCGTGTTGATTAGATTGACGCCATTTTGACGTGAACGATATTTATATCGATTTTATTCATTTTTATAATGAATATAGAAAAGAAAGTGATTTCAAAATATAACGTTTTGAAAATATTATCATTTGTATATCGATGATGTGGAATATTCAATTTTGATTAGAAATTGAATATGAAGTTGAAATCATTTCGAAAACGAATTTAAAACGATTTATAAAATACGTTTTGAAAGGAAATCGACGAAATATATATAATATATATATTATATATATAATGGCCTGAATAGAACGCGCCGCGCCGCGGTAGTTCGCGAATTTCGACCATTGACTTCGAATGGATATTACGGGAGATCCGACCGTCGGATTCTCCTAAAACCGGAACCATTGGGATCGTATCGAAAAGAGCTTTCTAACGAATATTAGAAATTAGAAATCTGACGGTTGGATTTGGAATTATGTCCAAATCAAATTTGGAAAAGGTCGCTGTAAGTGCAGTTCGATGGCCGTTGATGGAAATCGACTGTACGGGCCTTGATAAAATTATTAAAAATAGTAATAATTTGTGTAAAATCATAAGAAATGATTTGTGAAGAACTGGGATGAAAAACTCCAAATTTGAAAAAATAAAAATAGATTTTTATCGAAATGAACTAGTTTTGAACTAGATTTATAATTTATTAATTTTTAAATAAATAAATTGGATTTGAAATGGTTTTAAAAGTAACCGGAATTTCCAATAATTGAATTGGAATGGATTTGAATCGAAATTATCTTTGGAATATTTCGATGTTGGATTTCGTGATTATACAGATATTGTTATGGGAATTTGAAAGATATTTTTATATCGTTATTTCCAATATGATATTTGTTGGTCGTAGAATTTGATATTGAATATAAGCCGATATATTTTCTATTTAGAGCCTTGTATATAATATCAAATGTGATTTGGGTTTGTCATGAATGGTGTCTTCATTAACACTGTTTTTAAACCAACTGAGAAAAAGATTAAATCTTTTATTTAGATTTAATGAAGTGTACCAATTAAATAATATTTAATTGGAATTGAATTGGGATTGATTTTTGGGTTTATCGTGAACGGTGTTTTAAATAACACTTGTTCTTTAACCCGATAATTAATGGGATGTGATTTTGGATTTATAGCGAACTGTGTTTTTAATGACATTGGTTCTTTAACCCAGTTAAAGACAGGATATTGATTTCTGTGAAGATTAAAACCAAGTGGAGTTTTAATGAATCTTTAATTAGATTGAAATGGTCGAGAATGGAGTATCACCAGTTTTGCTCCAGGCGATACTTAAATCTTTAATTAGATTTAAACGTGAAATGGTAATTGAATTTACCGATAACACTGTGGTGTTAGATATGAAGTATGACCAGTTTTACTTCATGGGATGAATAGGTTGGGATTGGGAAATAAAATAAATGATTACTGCGGTGTGGTTCACTAATCCCGACTAATTTGAATTGATATTCAAAGTAGATTAAAGAATAAATTTAAAGAATTTGTCTTTGATAAAATTAATGGGAACCTTTCCCAAAGTATAAGAATATTCGGAATTGGAATGAGGCATATGTTGTGTTTGTGTAACACTTGTTTATTATATACGCGAGTTATTCAGAAAGACCGGGTTTATCCCATTCTGAATAACTGAGTCGACGTGGTGTCGAGGATGAAGACGGTGGTCGAAGACCGGAGGTCTTCATGTCGTTTGGGTGATTACCGATGCTCTTGATTGGGCTGTACACCTAAGAGGAGGGAATCAGTTGGTGATCGTCCAGACGTACTTGGAGATCGATGGATATGCGAGGTACAAGGTGCCTCCGGTTTCGTTCAGACCCAGAACGAACTTGTAAATGTACTGTGTGTCTAACATTGGATTTTATTCTATGTGATTGATTTCTATTAAATATATATCTGTTTGGCGGCGGAGAATTTATTCTCTTGCTTAACGCCCTTCTCTGAGATGTACGAGCTCAGGGGTTATATATTGATGGATATCAAACGCATGAAGTGAATTGCCTGTGTGGCATGCCTAAGTGGCAATATGATCAAGGCTTCTGTTGAAAAGCAGAGTCTTGTGGTTGATGATCAAAGCACGGCCTGTGTGGCATAGCTTTGTGTAGCATTGATTCGCGAGCCTCACACCCCGGTTGTGAACCAGAAACGGGAGAGGACATCAGGGAGGGCATGCGTTTCCTTCTAGCTAGAAGTGGCGTCAGTGGTTTTACACGCCCTGACGAGTTTGACTTATGTGGTTGTGGCTGTTGTGAGGCGCCTCAGATATATCGGTGACTGTGTGGAGCCGATGGAGTCATTTGGCTCATTTACGCCCCAAAGGGTGGGGAAACGCTGTGTTCAGGCATTTTAATCCACATCGGTGGACCGGCCCTGACGATCCAATGGTCACTCGAGCTCTGATCCTGAGGCTCAGGCTAGAGAGTCTTGAATTCGGTGAGGACTATCTTTTGCCTCGTTTCACAGATGGAAATCCAATTTCCAAATACGTGACTTTGCGGTTTTTGATTGTGGAGCCTAGTATGGCGACATAGTGGTATGGGGAACTTATGCCGTCTATGATTAATACTTATGATTTGAAATTGTTTTGACACTATACACTTATAGTAATAATAAAACATGAAATTTCACGTACCAAGAATTCTTGGCTATTATAAGGTAAAAACCTTATCCTCCGGCTTGCGTTGCATTGTGTGATGGGACCTGGGTCTTATAATAGCTTCATTGTTTTTTATTTAGCATTGCGCTGTTTGTTTTATGCACTGGTATTCTTAGGAGGAAACCCGTTCCGTGTTATACGGTGAGGTCCCTTGATTTACCTAACTTTAAAATAATGATTAATAACTGTTTTAGTTCTCACACCAGTCACATGACTGACCTGGAGTTTATTGTTTTAACCTAAACTCTGGGTGCCCCTATTTTCCGCACCGGCAGCTAGTAGTTTTGGTTTTGCAGATTTATATTCACAGGATCCTGATTTACAGCTGGAACGATGCTCGGAAAGCTCTGTATCCGTGTATTACTTTCAGTTGTGTTTTGTATTGTTTTTTTCTACTGTGATGTATTTAAATGTAATTTAAACCTCAGATATTTTCTGTGTAATATTTATTCATACCCTGTAATATTCTTGTATTCTGATGGAATTGTTGTAATAAATAATGAAATGTTCTTCTGTCTGCGTTCCAATTTGGCTTGTCCTCAATTCAATCCGGGCTTTCGAACGGTCTGGGTCGGTTTAGCGATTGATTCGGATCGAGCGAAATTCCCGATCGTCACATAAAATGAAACTTTCGGTTTTTCTCTTGAACGTAGAATAACTAATTTTCATATTTTAGACAGCTTTGTGGAAGAGCTCACCACTTCTACGACACCATGTCATGTAGATCGATCGGTCATCTACACCGTTTCCTCCTCACGGCCAAAAAACCCCATCCTTAGGTTGATTTTGATTAGATGCTATTCATATCGATCGTTCACTTATTTCATCTTTTGCTTTCTTTCCTACCACAGATTTCAATTCCATAGCTGCAAACCAGTATATCTGGTTTGTTAATCCCACACATAACCTAAACTTGCAAATTATTTAACATTTTCAGTTGTGATTTTGATTTTACACACTATATTCCTGTAGTTGGTGACTGTTTACTACTTTACAGTTCTACGGATAAATGAAAAATCATGTTATACAGTTACCAATTGATTTCTAGAAATCATATTAAGGAATGATTGTCGTGCAACTCTCACACCTACAGATAAACGATATTAGACTCAATAAATTTTTGAATCCATGCTACAGGTATTGAATTCAATGAAGCATGCACAGTTCATTAGAAATCAGTTTGTGAGAAGAAGTGCATGATGGTTGTTGATTGTTTCAAATATCTCAAATTTACTTTAGGTAAAGAAGTACATTTTTGCAATTTTTACTCCTAAGTTATGCAAGATAGTCACTTTTGCTCCACAATCAGATTAGTTCCTTTGATAATATATTAAACAAATCAATATCTAAAAAAAACATTAATTTCAGTTTATGGTGTATTGAACATTTTTGTATCCTATATCTAATCTAGGTTCAATCACTGTATTACCTCTGGCTATAGCTATAGTGGATACATAGGTTAGAATTTAAATTTTTGGTAACCAAGTGACTAATATCCATGGATGCATTCTGACAATCATTTCCATATGCATAAACTTAAAATCGTTCTTTAGTTGATATTAACCCAGTCACATTGATTTTAACCAATACTAAGGTTCTTGAGGAGCTGTAAATTTAGATTGTGATAGAAACTGCTTTTATGAATAACCATTATAAATATACAATTTAATTTCAGAAATGCAAAAGATGACTGTTTTACTAATTCTCAGTTCTATATTTGTTGGACATGATTGTTTCCTTTCTAACATTTGAATTTTATTTTGTTCTTTACATTTTGCAACTAATGAATAATTTTATTTTTATTTTCACTTAAACATATGTTGTATGACATTGCTATAAGGATAATTATGCAGGTTTCTCAATTCATTTCTGCTGATAATTTCATACCTCATTAAGCATCGTTTCCTTAATTGATTTCTTTTTCTACCATTTGATCAGTCGTTTTGTGAGAAATATGTTTTCTTGAGTAATAATACTAATTAATTCCAATGTCCTAAAACTTTGGAAGATACTATTTTTGACTTCTCTCACCAGTTATCTCCTATTCTGCGTTCCAAGCAATGTTTTTTCCTCTACAAATTAATTTATATTGCGTATTAATTTTCTATTGTAAAAATAGGTATGCTATCAAACTATTAAGAATAATTTTATGATTCCTACCAAATTGATCTCAGTAGTTTTACCATAAATATAATCAAAATTTTGTGCAACTTATTTGACAATAATTTTTCTTAAGTAACCAAGCACTATAGTTTTCAAAAACAATTAAATGAAAACTAAGAATCCTACTTAGGAGAGCATCAAATTAAGAGTCATTAAATATGAATTTATTTCGTATTGACTTAAAATTCAATTTTTGTGGATGAACATTTATGAATGGTTCTTTAATTGGATGAAAATTTATGGTATATTCGTTTTGGATATTGGTTATTCTTCACTTTCATGTCGAACCATAGATTCGTACATTACAATATATAATTTTTAAATTGCTTTATATGAAAAAAAAACATGCTGCTGATTGTTTTTACATATTTTGACACAATTTAGATAACAAGAGTGATACTTATATGAGTATAATAATGATAATTAGGATTTTTCATATAATAATTTACAAACTAAGGCTAAATTCAACATTTACCGAGATATAATGCTAGCGTATTATATGGCAAGGTTAAGATTGTTGGGTTTACAAAGGTGGCTTAGTGTTCATTTTGTTTTGCACTAGGCATGAAGTAATATTTGTTTGTGATTAGACAATGTCCGTTAATCGATTTAATGTTTTTCCTTGGATATAGAAATTGTTTGCACATTTATCAGCATTTAGACTACAAGCCGTAGTAGAGTTTTTATTATTCATGGAGATAGTTATGTTTGTTGGTTTTTCCAGGCTAACATATTGGTTTCAAATGGCTTATTGTCCTTTCATTTTTTTAATATAAATTATGTATAATTTTCAAAATAAGGAGTAAGTTCATCATGTTAATCTTGATCGCTTTGTTTTTCACGTAGCACTTTATCAGCATTGAAAGAAAAATATAGTTTCAACATATTTAGATATAGTTTTTTCGAAAACCTAGCGCCAACGAAGGTATTGAAAATGAGATGCAAGTTACATGTAAAGCTTTTGATTTTCATTGTAACGACCCGGGGAAAAATTCGACGCTTGAATTTCCGACAACAATACATAATCCCGTATTACTTGCCAAAAACCCAAGTATCGAACCCCATATTGTCAATAGAAAGAAATTAGAGGGTGAGAATAGAAAGGAAGAATATTATAATAGAAGAGAGAAGAAGAACACCACATCAGAATCTCACAGCGGAACAGATAAAATATAATATCAAATCTCTTTACACAAAAGAATTGTATATACATACCAATCATCAGAGTAAAACATACATCAGACACATCGGAATAACTTTATATAACTAGTGGTGAAGCCGCCTGCTTCTAGCTCCTGAAACTCCAAGCAAAACCTAACTTGGAACATACTCGGTCTGACCCGAGCACATTTGAAGCAAAGCAAAATACACCGGGTCAGTCTGGAATACTATCAGTGATAAATTCACATCACAAACAATTGGTTTAACTTTGGAAAATCCTTTTGAAATAAAAGGATAATAGTAAGACCAGTCCACACATAAAAACAGACGGTTTTTACCTTACTATAACCCAAACCACTTTTGAAGTCATAACTTATTCCGATATTATCATAATGTCTAAATACAAATAATTAGCAATCTAGAGGAACGCTTGCATCTCACGCTCCCCGTATATAATATACAATTGAAAACTGCAGGTGCTTATTGGAATTTAGATTCCAACTTTGACAAGGTGTAACACCCCACCTCCGTTAAGGTCACTCACAAAGGGAATGCCTTAACTTTGGTGGAGCATTTTAGTAAACAGGACAGAAACTTACAAGACAGATAAAACAGTACTTGAAAATTTTTGACTTTATTACAGCGGAAACAGAAATTAATATGGTTACATCCTTTCAATTTCAGAATTCAAGTACAAAATATCAGTCTTGTACAAAAGCCTTCAAAATGCATAGTTTAAAATCATAATCCCCATGGAACGGAAGCTATACAGAGCCAAGCCATACTTTAAGCACTTCAAGCAAAGAGAAATCCGGATCAAGCTAAAGTATTTACCTCCTTGGATAACATGGGGGGGGGGAAACGGAAGAAAGGAGGCGAAACAACAAGGGTCAGACAAAAAGTCTGGCAAGTCCAGTGACTTTCAGCATATGAACAGATAATAATAATATGATATGAACATAAAACTGGATGTGAGATAACTATAACAGGTGTAGCAGATATAACAGAAAAACAGAATGATATAAACTATTGTTTTACACTTCTCTGCACTAATACTAGTATAGCAGAATTAGGTGTCTCCCTAATGTCTAAATTGAAGCAGGAACGGGTACAGAATACTTTAACAGAAACAGAATGCTAATAATGGGCCTTTACTACCCGATCAGAAACAGACAGAAGCAGAAACAGATTTATCTCTACGGAAACAGAATGTGGAATTAGGTGTACACTAGTAATGGGCCTTTACCACCCGAACAGACGGTACCACACAGAAACAGACAGGTGTTACCACCCAACAGAAACAGACGGTACCAACAGAAACAGACAGAACTAAGCGTACCCTAAAACCCTACCCCAAGCGATCGGCTCCCTAATACATAAATATCCTGTGTCGACCCCACAGTAGGGTGTATCACTCCCTAAAGTGACAACCAATTGGCACAGGCCTATTTACAGATGTCACGGCGTCTTACATCCTCAGAGGCAGACCGGGATCCATGCACGCACATGACCCGGTTGGAACGCACCATCAACACCCCTCTCCATTATCAGAATAAACCACTTATAATTAGTTCAGTAAGCGTGCCCGGACCCTACCTACTGTTGGGTCAAAGTTTTGATACCAGAAAGGGTTACTGACTAATATGGGTCCCAAACAACAGATGACACAAGTAATTCCCCTCCTAACCTTGTGTCCCCAGACTAACAGATTTCAGATTTATTTGTTTACAAGTTCAGACATACAGAATTCAGATTTACTAGTTCACAAATTAAGTTAACAAGTTTTCAGACTAACGGATCAGATGTACAGATTTTTCAGATTTGTCTAACTTTGTATTGGACGGGTTTACTACACCTATTAATCCCGTTGGTTTATCCCTATTTTTCCCCAATACGTTTTAGACGTCATTCTTATCTTAGATTTGCATTAATTAATTATTAATGCCCAGACCTCTCACATTAGGTCGCTAGCTTGTGGCCGCTGGATGGGCCGGGCGGTTCCGGGCAGACTTCTGCCACAAGCCAGACCTAACCTCGTGTCTTAAGCAGGCTATGACTAACTTCTCACATTAGAAACTATTGTTTGCGGCTACTGGATGTGCCGGGCGGTTCCGGGCAGAATTACGCCGCAAACTCATTCTAACCTTGAGTTAGCCATGTTTATCTTTACGGCCAATTAATTAATAATTTACCGTTTATGCGCACGCCCAATATATATGCCAATTCAGATTATATCAATAACAGGATGATTATATCAACACAGCAGATAACAGACTTTAGCAGATAACAGATTTTATATGACTTAACGGATTTAACAGATTTAGCAACTTAGCAAATTTTGGCATATAACAGGTTAGGCATTTCAACCGACAAATTTAACAAATTAGGCATTTCAATCTAATTAGCAGTCTAGGCAATATAATAAAACTAGCAGTTTAGGCAACTTGGCAAATTAGCATATTTAGCAAGTTTAATATTTCTAAGGGTTTTATTTACATGCCTTGCCTAATCATAAATTGGCCTAGATTCATATGCCTAAATAATTGTCGTGATTCACAATAAGATCATATACTTCCATGTTTGCATACCTTTACATAGCGCAGAATATGGACATAATTTACCCTATAACATATGTTCCAATTTTAGTTAAACTAACCTTATACAGTAGATTCACATATAAATTATACCAAATATGATCATTAATTACAGTGCATGCCATATATGCAAAATTCCCTATTTAGGTGTAATCACAATAGTAGAGATCCTAATTAATGTAAATCTTTTACACCTACGTTTCCATATCCTTCTTCTTATTAAGTCATGAATCATTATGCAAAATATACCCAACAATCTAAATCATATCTTCTAAAAAAATCAGATCTTGACTTTTATATGCATTTTGTCCAAAGTCTCAAATCATATGTAATCATACAATGGTTCCTCTTTTCTTCTAATTAATTACAGATCTAAATTACAACATAACTATGCATACAACATGCATAAATTATATGTTCATAGTCAAGTTTATGCATATGTCCAATATATTTTATGCCTCAGACCTAAAGTCATACATTCAATTTAGTCTTGTCAAATTTCGCATCATTCATCCCAAAATTTGCGTTCATACGTTCATCTCTTATGAGATTAGGCACAGGCTCGTGGTAGCCTGGCTATAGAAACAGAAAAGAAGAAAAGGGATACAGAACAGTCACAGAAAAACAGATCTGACAGAAGAGAATATATATACAATCTCAGATTCAGAATTAAAAACATATCAAAATTATAATTAACGTTTATAGCGGAAAATAACTGTACTTGCCTTGATTGGATTAAAGAAAGGACTTTAGTTGTTACAGAATTGTTGCAGAAGCTTTTATCTCAAATTTGAATTTAGGATGATGTTGATTGACTTCTAGTTTTGATTCTAGCAGAGTAGCGACGCCATTTTTATTTTTAATTAGAAGAAGAGAGCAATGGAGGCTAGAGAATTGTGTTAGAGACTTAGGTTAGGTAGAGTCTAGGGTCATTTTTATAGGGGTTATGAACTGATTAGGACCATCGATGTTGCTTGGATTGATCATAGCCATTCATTCGAAAGAGAGACCAATTAGAGCCTGCCACCTAGCCCTAATGACAAAGCAGACTTCTGAGAATCGACCAACATAGAATAGGCCAGCCAGGTTGGGCTGGGTTCGACCTGGCTCTGGACCAGGTCGACAGCCCTGTCGACAGCCCTGTCGACCTGGCTAGACCAGGTCGACAGCCCTGTCGACAGCCCTGTCGACCTGGCTAGACCAGGTCGACAGCCCAGTCGACCTGGGTGTCTTAGGCGGGACTTTTCCCGCACTGGCCAATTGGGCCCGATTTTTAATTTTAAACTTGATTCAGAAACTTCCGGAGGCTATATCTTCTTCATACGGACTCCGTTTTTCGAAAACTCGGACTCTATTTCGCGTATTTTTCCGAGACGAACGCAATGGCGTATTCGGTTTCCCTTAGTTCTTTGATTTCAAATTAATTATACTTTAATTTGTTAATTCCACTGTTATAGAATACACGGGGTGTTACATTCTCCCGCACTTAAAAGGATTTCGTCCCCGAAATCTTCAAGTTAAGAAGGGTGTGTCCTACCATCCAATCACCCATCTACTCAACCATCATCCACAAGCATCCATTGTCCTTAGAAAACTTCTAATGTTGTATGAACATTTGCAAAAGTGTGTGTATATGTTCCTTATCTAATGCAAAGATCAGGCGGTCTACTGATTCAGTTGACCTCCTTAATGCGAATTATGTCAGTGCCATGAGTCCAACATGTATGCAATAGAATTCTGATGATATATATTATTTCTATATGAGTGCACAACCATTCACTCAAATGCAACATCCATGTGCTGAATCAACCAATTTGCATCCACAAGAATTGAAAAGTGCTCACCCATCCATATGCAGTATGAGAGTGTTTTCGAGCCGATCTAGTGCCTAGTGTGTGTACATGCATCCACGGGCAACCACTAGCAACCACTTGCATCCACTTGCAACCATCAAACATAACATGTCTCAAACACATGTTTACACCCATTAGTTTCTACCTAAAGTTCAAATATTCGTACGATAGGATACAGTCGAATGATGGAAGCGAGTACAGATAGAACGAAAATTTGGTTCCCATTAGACATGGGTCCTAAGTATCGGCCCCAAAGACCGAAACCAATATCAAATAGACACCCAGAGGAGTACCTTCTTTAGACAATGTCAAAACTGGAAATCCTATAAAAAGTATTTAGATATTTACAGACTACTGGTACAGATCAGGTTCCCTAATGATTCTTAGGAAGCTAAGCATGATAAAATCATACCCTATGAAAACTCAGAATGTATGCGCCATACTTGGCGCCTAACACAGATATCCCTCAAACCCCAATCTCAAACAGATGATCCATAACCCTTATGGGTCTGAGTCTATAGCGGAATTCAGAAATAATACTAGCATTAAAGTGCAGAGTATCGATTACAAAATCAAAATAGAAAAAGTCACAATCAGATAAAGAAATTAAACCTACTATAGAAATTTTCCTATTTCTATCCTAGCCACTAGCCTCAAGGGTGTTTGCCTGCCCTCCTTGTCCTCATCTCTTCGGGCAGTCCCTAGTGAAGTGTCCCATCTCTCCACAGTTGAAGCAAGCGCCCTTCCTTTTTCTGCAATCCTTGTTCAGATGAGTTGAGCTCCCACAAGTAAAGCACTTTTTCCCCTTCTTATCTTCAGACTTCTCATCCTTCTTTTGTGTTTCCTTTTTGGGCCCCGCTTTCTTATTCTGTGGTTCTTTCTTCTTTGTCTCTTTCGGGCCCTTTTCTTCCTCGTGCAGTAGTGCCATATCCACCAATTTCTCGTAAGTTGCTCCCATGGGTACATGGGTCATGGCTAGGCTGTGCAGTGGCTCATTCAATCCTTTAACAAAGCGGAGAGCCTTTTTTATGTTGAGTATTGACTAAATCCAATCCGAATCTTGCTAGTTGGTTGAACTGGTTGACGTATTCCTTGACCGTCATACTTCCTTGCTTAAGAGACAAGAACTTTTCCAATTGTAAACTTCGTTCAGCTTGCGAGAGGAATTTTGTCTCAAACCTTGTTCTGAAATCCATCCATGTCTCAACCGCCCTCTCGGCGTTAGTGACTTCCCACCAGTAGGAAGCTTCGTCTTTGAGCAGCCATACTGCCAACTGTACCTTCTGCCTATCGTCCACCTCGAAGATAACGAATAGATCCTCAGTTTCTTTGAGCCAATTCCTTGCTTCTACGAATGATTCAGTTCCTTTGAAATCCTTCCCACCCATGGCCCTAAAATCTCTACAGATCTTTGAGAAAGCAATTGCACGAGGAGGGGGTGGAAGAGGGGGATCATTTGCTGGACCTGCAGCGGCGGTCCTAGCCTCAAGATATTGACGAAACCAACCGGGTACATGAACACCCTCTGGTATCTCAGATGCTTCAGACATGCTGAAACGAAAAAGGAATGGTTCAATACAAAAAGGAATGAAAGAAAGATATATGGCTCTTGGGGATTATGTTTTTCAAAATAAGCTTTATTTTTGAAAATACTTCCTTTCAAAACCTTTTTTGAAAATAATTTTCAAAACTTTTTTATAAAATCTGGTAACCTTCAGCTCTGATACCAAGTGTAACACCCCACCTCCGTTAAGGTCACTCACAAAGGGAATGCCTTAACTTTGGTGGAGCATTTTAGTAAACAGGACAGAAACTTACAAGACAGATAAAACAGTACTTGAAATTTTTTGACTTTATTACAGCGGAAACAGAAATTAATATGGTTACATCCTTTCAATTTCAGAATTCAAGTACAAAATATCAGTCTTGTACAAAAGCCTTCAAAATGCATAGTTTAAAATCATAATCCCCATGGAACGGAAGCTATACAGAGCCAAGCCATACTTTAAGCACTTCAAGCAAAGAGAAATCCGGATCAAGCTAAAGTATTTCCCTCCTTGGATAACCTGGGGGGGGGGGGAACGGAAGAAAGGAGGCGAAACAACAAGGGTCAGACAAAAAGTCTGGCAAGTCCAGTGACTTTCAGCATATGAACAGATAATAATAATATGATATGAACATAAAACTGGATGTGAGATAACTATAACAGGTGTAGCAGATATAACAGAAAAACAGAATGATATAAACTATTGTTTTACACTTCTCTGCACTAATACTAGTATAGCAGAATTAGGTGTCTCCCTAATGTCTAAATTGAAGCAGGAACGGGTACAGAATACTTTAACAGAAACAGAATGCTAATAATAGGCCTTTACTACCCGATCAGAAACAGACAGAAGCAGAAACAGATTTATCTCTACGGAAACAGAATATGGAATTAGGTGTACACTAGCAATGGGCCTTTACCACCCGAACAGACGGTACCACACAGAAACAGACAGGTGTTACCACCCAACAGAAACAGACGGTACCAACAGAAACAGACAGAACTAAGCGTACCCTAAAACCCTACCCCAAGCGATCGGCTCCCTAATACATAAATATCCTATGTCGGCCCCACAGTAGGGTGTATCACTCCCTAAAGTGACAACCAATTGGCACAGACCTATTTACAGATGTCACGGCGTCTTACATCCTCAAAGGCAGACCGGGATCCATGCACGCACATGACCCGGTTGGAACGCACCATCAACACCCCTCGCCATTATCAGAATGAACCACTTATAATTAGTTCAATAAGCGTGCCCGGACCCTACCTACTGTTGGGTCAAAGTTTTGATACCAGAAAGGGTTACTTACTAATATGGGTCCCAAACAACAGATGACACAAGTAATTCCCCTCCTAACCTTATGTCCCCAGACTAACAGATTTCAGATTTATTTGTTTACAAGTTCAGACATACAGAATTCAGATTTACTAGTTCACAAATTAAGTTAACAAGTTTTCAGACTAACGGATCAAATGTACAGATTTTTCAGATTTCTCTAACTTTGTATTGGATGGGTTTACTACACCTATTAATCCCGTTGGTTTATCCCTATTTTTCCCCAATACGTTTTAGATGTCATTCTTATCTTAGATTTGCATTAATTAATTATTAATGCCCAGACCTCTCACATTAGGTCGCTAGCTTGTGGCAGCTGGATGGGCCGGGCGGTTCCGGTCAGACTTCTGCCACAAGCCAGACCTAACCTCGTGTCTTAAGCAGGCTATGACTAACTTCTCACATTAGAACCTATTGTTTGCGGCTACTGGATGTGCCGGGCGGTTCCGGGCAGAATTACGCCGCAAACTCATTCTAACCTCGAGTTAGCCATGTTTATCTTTGCGGCCAATTAATTAATAATTTACCGTTTATGCGCACGCCTAATATATATGCCAATTCAGATTATATCAATAACAGGATGATTATATCAACACAGCAGATAACAGACTTTAGCAGATAACAGATTTTATATGACTTAACGGATTTAACAGATTTAGCAACTTAGCAGATTTTGGCATATAACAGGTTAGGCATTTCAACCGACAAATTTAACAAATTAGGCATTTCAATCTAATTAGCAGTCTAGGCAATATAATAAAACTAGCAGTTTAGGCAACTTGGCAAATTAGCATATTTAGCAAGTTTAATATTTCTAAGGGTTTTATTTACATGCCTTGCCTAATCATAAATTGGCCTAGATTCATATGCCTAAATAATTGTCGTGATTCACAATAAGATCATATACTTCCATGTTTGCATACCTTTACATAGCGCAGAATATGGACATAATTTACCCTATAACGTATGTTCCAATTTTTATTAAACTAACCTTATACAGCAGATTCACATATAAATTATACCAAATATGATCATTAATTACAGTGCATGCCATATATGCAAAATTCCCTATTTAGGTGTAATCACAATAGTAGAGATCCTAATTAATGTAAATCTTTTACACCTACGTTTCCATATCCTTCTTCTTATTAAGTCATGAATCATTATGCAAAATATACCCAACAATCTAAATCATATCTTCTAAAAAAATCAGATCTTGACTTTTATATGCATTTTGTCCAAAGTCTCAAATCATATGTAATCATACAATGGTTCCTCTTTTCTTCTAATTAATTACAGATCTAAATTACAACATAACTATGCATACAACATGCATAAATTATATGTTCATAGTCAAGTTTATGCATATGTCCAATATATTTTATGCCTCAGACCTAAAGTCATACATTCAATTTAGTCTTGTCAAATTTCGCATCATTCATCCCAAAATTTGCGTTCATACGTTCATCTCTTATGAGATTAGGCACAGGCTCGTGGTAGCCTGGCTATAGAAACAGAAAAGAAGAAAAGGGATACAGAACAGTCACAGAAAAACAGATCTGACAGAAGAGAATATATATACAATCTCAGATTCAGAATTAAAAACATATCAAAATTATAATTAACGTTTATAGCGGAAAATAACTGTACTTGCCTTGATTGGATTAAAGAAAGGACTTTAGTTGTTACAGAATTGTTGCAGAAGCTTTTATCTCAAATTTGAATTTAGGATGATGTTGATTGACTTCTAGTTTTGATTCTAGCAGAGTAGCGACGCCATTTTTATTTTTAATTAGAAGAAGAGAGCAATGGAGGCTAGAGAATTGTGTTAGAGACTTAGGTTAGGTAGAGTCTAGGGTCATTTTTATAGGGGTTATGAACTGATTAGGACCATCGATGTTGCTTGGATTGATCATAGCCATTCATTCGAAAGAGAGACCAATTAGAGCCTGTCACCTAGCCCTAATGACAAAGCAGACTTCTGAGAATCGACCAACATAGAATAGGCCAGCCAGGTTGGGCTGGGTTCGACCCGGCTCTGGACCAGGTCGACAGCCCTGTCGACAGCCCTGTCGACCTGGCTAGACCAGGTCGACAGCCCAGTCGACCTGGGTGTCTTAGGCGGGACTTTTCCCGCCCTGGCCAATTGGGCCCGATTTTTAATTTTAAACTTGATTCAGAAACTTCCGGAGGCTATATCTTCTTCATACGGACTCCATTTTTCGAAAACTCGGACTCTATTTCGCGTATTTTTCCGAGGCGAACGCAATGGCGTATCCCATTTCCCTTAGTTATTTGATTTCAAATTAATTATACTTTAATTTGTTAATTCCACAGTTATAAAATACACGGGGTGTTACACAAGGTATGGGTCCACCTTCCAAATGTGTATCTCTAGAGACGAATACACTGGGTTCAACAAGAACGTCTTGCAACCCGGCCCACACATGACCGACTACTCATTTCTCTTGAGTGTATCGAATGTATATCACCGACGGTTGGGATCAGCAACCGCCTCCCGAAAAGGGATAGCATGGAATTATAGATTAAAGAAACAAATGGAATTTCTCTAGATAGGTGATCATACACCATAATGGGAGTGACCCACATAGCCATGTTGCCTGCCCGATTTTTGTCATTTCCCGGTTGATGAGGCTTGAGGCTAGAATTACATCTGGTCATCATACACTTTGAATGCCACATCATCAGATCCGTCAAATCACTAATTGACGTCCACAAATATACTCTGGGTATTAAAGAAGTGCCCCTCTTTGCCACCAACTTGGTATATTTGTAAAAATCAACGTACGTGGTTCTAAGGAAATACTCTGTCAGACATCCGTCCATACAAGTCATCCAGGATCAGGATGAACCGAAGGCACTCTCCTACCGCATCCTTATATAGGAATCACCCCAAGGATCAGTAGCGAGAAGTCCTTGCAATCCGTAGATTTCAACCATGACAGAATCACAAATCAAATAACTCTGGTTGCAAGCTAGGGAATTTGACCAGTAGTCCTTCCGCTTATGAAGATCCACGGTCTTCACTTGCTCCGTCTTCAATTGACATCTTCACGTATTTATTGGTTGGAATGGTTTTCGAATATAATTCGATACCGGTCTTTCCATACCAACAATCGTATTGGTAAGGTTTGATAGTCGGTGTTTTAACTATCAAATAACAATGGTGTAAATAACATGAGTTTGTTGATTCAGCACTTGACCTAACTTGGCTTCTTTAAAATATATTTAACCCAATATCTAATAAACCTTTAAATCTTCCAATACATTCAAAACATTTGATTTAACCTTATTCTATTATAACAGAACTGTTTATATGATTTTGAGTACGTATATATATATATATATATATATATATATATATATATATATATATATATATATATATCCAGCATTTTCCCATTTTCGTCGGGAATATCGATATATTTCTTTAAAACCCGTGACGACCCAAACTTCCCCGTGAAGGAAAGCCCGGATTGCTTCGAGAACACGACAAATCAGAACACAAACAGAAGAACATTTCATTGCTTATTACAACAATTCCATCAGAATACAAGAATATAATAGAGTATGAATAAATATTACACAGAAAATATCAAAGATTTAAATTACATTTAAATACATCGCAGCGGAAAAATAATACAAAGCATAACTGAAAACAGATACACGGATACAGAGCTTTTAGAATATCGCTTCAGTTGAAAACCAGGATCCTGAGAATATAAATATGCAAAACCAAAACTACTAGTTGCCCGTATGGAAATAGGGGCACCCAGAGTTTAGGTCAAAACAATAAACTCCAGGTCAGTCATGTGACTGGTGTGAGAACTAAAACAGTTATTAATCTTTGTTTTTAAAGTTAGGTAAATCAAGGGACCACGTCATATAACACGGAACGGGTTTCCTCCCAAGAATACCAGTGCATAAAACAAACAGCGCCATGCTAAATAAAGAACAATGAAGCTATTATAAGACCCAGGTCCCATCACACAATGCAATGCAAGCCGGAGGATAGGGTTTTCCCTTATAATAGCCAAATATGCTTGATACGTGAAATTTCATCTTATATTATTACTATAAGTGAAGAAAAAAATTTCAAATATAAATGTATCAATCATAGATGGCATGGGTACCATATATCATGTCGCCAATACTAGGCTCTACAATCAAAACCGCAAAATGTCATATTTGGAAATTGGATTTCTATCATGGTGGCTCCTGATTCGAAAGATCGATCGCGTAGTGCCATCCACAACGGCTTACGTCTCAGCGAGAGAAAACACCGTAATGCACATCCGCACTTTTGGGAAATCGAGTATCACTACGGCTTACGTCTCGGCGAGAGAAAACACCGCTTACTCTATCCCTCAGTGAATCGGGGGTGAGCCCTATTCCTCTGAGCACTAAGCTCAATCTCGGTCGACCGAATCCACGACACCACTAAGGTGCCCATCCTCTAAAAAGCATGCTGATCAAACCATCAGTTTACCACCATACTGGGGTGTGAGGCTCGCGAATCAATGCTACACACAAAGCGGCGCTATATTAAAGCTGTGCTTTGATCATCAACCACAAGACTTTGCTTTTCAACAGAAGCCTTGATCATTTTCCACTTAGGCATGCCACACAGGCAATTCATGCCATGCGATTGATATACATCGATATATAACCTCTGAGCTCGTACGTCTCAGAGAAGGGCGTTAAGCAAGAGAATAAATTCTCCGCCGCCAAACAGATATATTTAATAGAAATCAATCACACAGAATAAAATCCAATGTCAGACATATAGTCCATTTACAAGTTCGTTCTGGGTCTGAATGAAACCGGAGGCACTTTCCTCGCATATTCGTCGACCTCCAAGTACGTCCAGACGACTACCACTTTAGCCCCCTTCAAGGTAGCTACTCCCATCGTGAGCATCAGTAGCACCCATCCATTCGATGTGAAGATCGTCGGTCTTGCACCATCTTCAATCTCTTCGACTCATCGTCGAATCAGTTATTCAGAATGGGTTATACCCGGACTTTCTGAATAACTCGCGTATCTTAATCAACAAGTGCTATAAAACACAATATACGCCTCATTCCAATTCATTAGTCACTAACCGTAAATTAGTAAGAGAACAATTCCCCAAATATTAACCCCGAAGGCCGAAACCAACATCAGATAAATACCCAGGAAACCATTCTTCTTAACTAACCTACATCTAGTTTCTAAATTTCATATTCTTAGGGAAAGGTTCCCATTAATTTTATCAAAGATAAATTCTTTAAATTTTATTCTTTAATCTTCCTTTGGATGTCATTCCAAACCAGATTATGGTTTTCCAAACTTGTCGAGATTAGCGAACCACACCGAAGTAATTATTTATTTTATTTCCCAATCCCAACCTATTCATCCCATGGAGCAAAACTGTTATTACCACATAACTAACATCACGGTGTTATCGGTAAATTTAATTACCATTTCACGTTCAAATATAATTAAAGATTTAACTATCGCTAGGAGTAAAACTGGTGATCCTTCCCTTTCGATCATTTCCAAATTTTGATAATTTAAATTATCAATTCATATTTCAATCTAATTAAAGATTCATTAAAACTCCTTTTATTGGGTTAAAGAACTAATATCATTTAAAACACAGTCCACGATAAACCCAAATCACATTCTATTTCAATTCCAATTAAATATATTAGAAATTCTGGTTATTTAATACCCATTTCAAATTCAATTTATTTATTTCAAAAATAAATTGATTTTAATTCTAGTTCAAAACTAGTCCATTTCGATAAAAATCTATTTTTATCTTTTCAAATATGTAGTTTTTCATCCTAGTTTTTCCCAAATCATTTCTTATGATTTTACACAAATTATAGATATTTTTAATAATTTTATCAAGGCCCGTACAGTCGGTTTTCAATAACTGCCACCGAACTACACTTACAACGACCTTTTCCAAATTTGATTTGGACATAATTCCAAATCCAACTGTTAGATTTCAAATTTCTAATATTCTTTGGAAAGCTCTTTTCGATACGAACCCAACGGTTCCGGTTTCAGGAGAATCCGACGGTCGGATATCCCGCAATATCCATTCGAAGTCAATGGTCGAAATTCGCGAACTACCGCGGCGCGGCGTGTTCTATTCAGGCCATTATATAATATATATATATATATATATATATATATATATATATATATATATATTTCGTCGATTTCCTTTTAAAAACAAATTTTATAAATCGTTTCAAATTTGTTTCAAAAACAATTTCAACTTTCATTTCAAATTCAAATCAGAATTGAATTTTCCATTATAAATTCTTTTTACATTCATTTCTATTTGATTTAAATTCAAATCGATTTCAATTCAATTTCAGTTCGTTTTCAATTCTATTTGAATTCCTTTCAATTCGAATTCAATTCGATTTCCAGTTGCATTTTTATTTAATTGAATTTCAATTCGATTACCATTCGATTTGAATTCATTTCAATTCGAATTCATTTTCTTTTCAATTCAATTCGAATTCATTTTATATTCAATTCGAATTCATTTTATATTCGATTCAATTCGAATTCATTATATATTCGATTAATTCGAATTCATTTTATATTCAATTCAATTCGAATTCATTTTCTATTCGATTCAATTCGAATTCATTTTCTTTTTAATTCAATTCGAATTCATTTTCTTTTCAATTCAATTCAAATTCATTTTCTTTTCAATTCAATTTGAATTCATTTTCTTTTCAATTCAATTCGAATTCATTTTCTTTTCAATTCAATTCGAATTCATTTTCTAAATATTCGATTTTTAAATCTCTTTTCAATATTCATTATAAAAACGAATATAATCGATATAAATATCGTTCGCGTCAAAATAGCGCATCTCTAATCAACACGGCTTTATATTTTTCAATAACTTCGTTATTGTATTCAACAAATGAATATTTATTCTATTCAACAAATGAATATTTATTCTATTCAACACATGAATCTATATTTCTTTCAACACATGACTAATCTCAACACATGAGTACTGTCAACACATGACTATTTTTGTTATTTAATATATTTTATAAAATTATGATTTCTATCATTAAATTTTTACCGTAAATTAGCAAGAGAGCAATTCCCTAAATATTAACCCCGAAGGCCGAAACCAACATCAGATCAATATCCGGGGGACCACTCATCTTATCTATTTTCCAGTTAGTTTCTAATTTTATATATGATAAAGATGTAAATTTTATTGTTAAAAGATTTCGTTCAACACATGAATCTTTATTTCTTTCACCACATGACTAATCTCAACACACGAGTGCTGTCAACACGTGAATCTTTATTTTATAATATTCTTTATTTTTCCAATTGGAATGAGGCCCAATCAATTACCATATAATGTTAATTATATGGATTCCATACAACACATGTATGTAATAGCAACGATATATAATCAACCATCATCCAAAGTGCACCACACAACTGCATAAGCATTAAATATAAATAATTAACACTTACACAGTCTGTCGACAAATATATCAACATACAACTAAATAATTGGGATTAGTGTACATCAAATATCATCCCAACACCCGTGTGGGGTTTCAATCCACAAACACTGAATATTATTGGTGTAGTTGGGCGATGTGTAAAATTTATCGTCCCAATCCATATCCTTCAAATAAGTGTACATAAACAAATCGTCCGGTTTGAAAATGAATATTTATTTATTCACATTCTCGTTGAAAATATATTTTTAACGATATAAAATATTTTTAACTATATAAATATTTTCATTCCACAACACAACCAATTTTCACAATAACATACAATCAAACAAACAAGCCGTCCATGGTCTGTGGACGACGGGTGTCGGGTGCTACTAAGCACCGTCTGCATCCTAGTATATATTTTAACTAGAAATTTAAAATAAAAGTGAGGAGTTCTCACCTTGGAGATCCACTCCTCCATTATCTATTTCTGAATGGTTCGGATAATGCCAGAAATTCCAATGCGACCCTTTTCTGCTGTTCATAGTAAAAATCGCACTTTTAATATGATGCTTATATATTTAAAAATCTTTTTTTTTATATTGTTATATATATAATCGTTTCTTTTCCCATATAAAAAAAATCCATTCTTTTCTAATATAAAAATTCTGTCTTCTCTAATATAAAAATCCTGTCTTCTCTGATATAAAAATCATGTCTTCTCTGATATAGAAATCGAATTTTTATCGCTACTATATAAAAATTATATTTTTATTCTCGTTGTTATATATATATATATATATAAAGTATCCTCTTTATATGTTATTCATATATAAATAAAAATCACGTTTTTATGTTTCTAAAATATTTTCATACCATTCGTATGAAAAATCAAATTTTGACATGCTAATTATATAAACCAAAATCTCCTCTTTTACATTGTAAAAGTATAATCTTTTACTCTATAAAAATATAAACTTTACAAAATTAAAAATATAATTTTTACTAATTAAAAATTAAATCTTTTATACTCTACATACATGTATATATATATATATATATATTGAAAATCATAACTTCTTATTCAATAAAAATTATAGCTTTATATTTTTAAAGTCATATAAAAACTGAAAACTTTAGACAAATAAATAAATAAATCAACTTGAAAACTTACTGTTCAAAGTGGGAAAGGGGGCTCTGTTGCGTCCGAGGTGGAGGTGTGGCTCGCGCTCACCACTGGGGGAGGGGAGATGACTTCGACGGGGGGTGAAGGAGGAAGGGGAACGCGGTGAGAAGGGGGGAAGGGACGAGGTTAGGGCGTTTAACAGCCGGAAGAAGGAGGGGAGAGGGAGGAGAGGGGCGACGAAGTGGAGTGGGGGATCGGCGACAGCCGTGGCGAGGTTCGGTGGCTGGGGGAGGGCGATCGATTCTTCCTCTTTTTTTTAATCTCTGAAAACGATTTGGGAAATAACGAAGGGGAAGGGGGTTGAATTCGGGTAAGAGAGAATAGGGGGGTTTCGCTTCGAAAATAGGGAGAGAGAAAGTGGGAGAAGAAACGTGATTGGCCACCCTATTTTATTTTAATTTTTAATTTCATTAAATCCAAAAATACCCTTTTCTCATACGAACTCCAATTCAAACCCAACGACCGTCGTCCCTAGCTAATTACCCCCATTCCGAACACAATGGGATATGTTTCTAAGGCCCATTCGACCGTTTCAGTCAGTTTTTCTTCAAATTAAAATATAAAACATTCAATTTGAACGTACATTTCAATTTGCCAGGGCCACAAACTGATTCGAAAAATTCCAGAAAAACAAATCTAGCTATGTTTTGACGCTACGGTCCCAAAAAAAACTAGTTTCGTTGAATTTTGAGATCGTTTGAAAAATGGCCATTTTCTGGTCGATCCAATTTAACAGAAATTGACCAATCACTTTTTCTTTTTCCACGCTCACATACTAGCTTCAAAAATTATGAAATTTGAAACCTATCAATAGTTTGACATCCCGGACCCAACAAAAGTGGTTTCGTCGAATTCCGAGGTCGTTTGCAAAATGTCTATTTTCAAGGGCTATATATTCTATAACGGCCTTTCTGAAAATTCATTTGGCCATAACTTTTGATTCCCGCTACGAAACTTCGATTTTTCAGATTCGTTAGAAAGATATTCACTAACAGATTTAAATATTTTTGGTTTCACTAAAATCCGTTTTATTTTGCACCCGGTACAGTCAGTCAAAGTTTGAATTGAAATTTTGAAACTACCGCGCCATTTCAGGCCATATTTGTAATTCAAATTAATTATATTCATTTTCAACATCGATTCAAACTACTCTTCATCGTTATTATTTAAAATATTTATTTTAAATATTTAAAATTCACTAATATAGCCAATTTAAAAATTTTAAATTGGTTTAGATTTTACGGGTTGTTACAAAACCCTTTTCCCTTTTTCTTATATTTGAGCAACTCACGATATCCATATATGAATATACTTAATGATACAAACCAATTTTCCTCTGATTAACTCTGACTGATTTACTTTGATCGATTAACTCTAACTTGACTAACTCGACTTATTTAGCTCAACTGGACTAACTCGTCTTGATTACTCCTATCGATTAACTAATATTCGACTTACTCCATTCGCTTGACTCTAGATCGCAGCGATCACAATGGTTACGCCTGATTCCCTCAGGAAACATCCGACCACCGTAGGCTATTTGCAGCCCTGCGAATTACGCTAGCAGTCGTACGCAATGGCAACTCTTCCTGAATAACTTTGTTTGACTAACTCTACCTCAAATACTATATTCGATCAACTCTAATTGAATAACAAATGTTCAATAAAATTTGAAATCAATATTCTTATTTCTCTTGAAACTAATATTGCAATATTATTTAATTCCCCAAGACCCTGCATTAGAGTTTGATATTCCTCGTATAAGGTAAACCAAATCTCAAGACTTTCCACTTATCCCAAACTAATACCATTCCTCGATAATAGTGAAGCCAACCAAGTTGGGGTATTTTAGTTACCTCTCAGACCTTGATCGACCCGTTCTTACCTTAGAATAATATTAGTTTAACCACTAACATCAAAATCTCATTTCCCCTTCGATTTCAAATCTGGTTTTAAAACCATCCCTTATATTGAAATCCTCGTTTAATCCTCTCTTTACTTAACTTGTTCGATTAAGTAAATATCCATAAAACACCACCTTTACTTACTGATTCCATTTACCACCCTCATCTGAAACTTGGATTATAAACCTCTTTATAAACTTTTCCCACTTCCTTGGTCGAACCATAATGCCACTTAAGTCATTTCTTAATTGGATTCCTATTTAAAAGTCATTTCTCTAATTGTTGAAAATAATAATAACTTCAACATTAACTATATAAGAATAGTTAACTTTTCTATTTATCAAAAATATGATAATTATCACTTTTAAAAGTTGATTAAACAATACTTTACTTTATTAACCCTAACCAATTTAATAATTATTTTGAGGTTTAGTTAATCGAAGATTAACTAAAAATAACACTAAACAATTCAAGAATTTCCTTAATTATAGTTAATCAAAGATTAACTAATTATTAAACACCTCTCGCCAAATTTGATGAATATTCAGAACCTAATTAATTTCATTCCATTTCAAGTTGGTCTCATTTTCAATTTAAGCTAAACACGGTTGATTTGGTCAACCGTACACCTCGGTTAACCATTAACTGAATTCCATTTGTCATTTCCCTTTTAAATTAATTAAATAACTCAATTAATTTAAATCTCCATTTAATCGTTTAAACTAAACGATTATTGCATTTTTCAACCCGTAGGTATATTTGTTGGCTTTCTGCATTAACCTGCATAAACCATTTACATGGCTTCTTTTATAACTCGATTCAAATATTTATAAATTTCTAACTTAATTATTTATATAAAATAACTGAAAAAAAAACTCCAGTTTAGTTATAAAAATAATTTATAACTTAAAATCTATGTCAATTCGCCTGATGGCAGAACGACGGTTAAAACAGTACTTTTTAGGCCATTCACTGCCAATTACCAAATCAACATTGTCGGTTGATTTAAACACAACACGGGTGAATATCTATTCAACCATCACACTCAACTGGTTTTTCTACCATAGGGGGGGGGTTCAATCAGTTCAATAACAACAATATAAAACAAACAAACAACATATATAATATTTGAGGAACCCAGTCGGATCCCTCCAACTTGTTCTTCCCTTCACCACAGCTCGTTATACATTTCATAATAATATGTGAATAAATTTCATATTATCTACCAATTTAAAATGATTAAATAACAGCAACCAATCAATCAAACAAACAGCCACTAGCAACCAATGAACCAAATTATACTTTTTAAAGGTAAATTATAATTTAATATGAATTTACCACATCACGGGATTGCAGAAGGTGTGAGAATTAACTCACCAGATTTTGTTCTGATTGACGGTTGATGCATTTGTTGCTTTTAATTTGAGTCAAACGTTCAAAATTAGCTGAATTTTCAACTGCGTCAGATCGACTCCTAGTCAGTGCCATAAGATAGGTCTCGTCCCTGCGATCCCAACGGATCCAGTTTCGCTGAAATCCATTAACGTATGTAAAATGTATATGATTTTCAAGTTTGTAATTATCGATTTATAATTTAAACTAGATATATATATTAATTAAATAATTAAAAATAATAATTACCTTAATTTACCGTTATAATGGGTGTCCACGTCAGCCCAGCATTAATCTCTCACGCGTTTATATTTCTCCTGACCGTGGAAATCCCGATCCCTTCCTCCACAACGAAACCCATCAGCTCACCTTCTTTCTCCGACTGCCACGGCCACCACCGGCGTCCTGACACCAACCCGCCACCACCACTAGAACCGGGACTCCACCATCCCCCTTCGATACCAGCGCCGACCCCCAACTCCGCTCAGCTCGCCAGAAAACGATGCCAACCGAAACTGCTCCTGACTCCGATTTCACCGCCGCCTGACACCTATAGGCCACCGGACCTCCATCGTGGCGACCGCCGCCCAACCTCGCGTCGACCCCCCTAGGCCACGACCCCCACCTGAACTCAGGCCGCCGAAATTCCACTAAATCCGTTCGCCACTTCTGAAAATCGACCCAAAAACAATGTATCCGTTCATCTCCCTCCACCGGCCAGCACAGGCCATTTCAGATCCTCCAACCAGCGCCAAAACAAAGCCCTGCCTTTCCTCTTTCAATCCCCCAAGGTCTGGGCATTTAAAATTGGACCATTTGCTCGAATTTCAGAGAATAGCGAAGGCAATTTTCCTTGGTTTTCCATAGATTCCGGCCACCATATGTCGCCAAACCTCGCCAACTTTTTACAGCAGCTTCCCCTCGACCCGATCTACAACTTTCGCTTTGGAATCCCCTTTAAATTCTTCATGGATCGAGAGAAATAAATTGTTTTATGATCGAGGACTTATTTGCAAAATTGCAAAATGGAAATGGGGTTTGGCTAGAAATTTCTGATGTAGGGGTATATATAGATGAGGAAATAATATATTTTAAGTTGATGTGACGAACGATATTGACTAACGATTTTTATTTCGTGTCTATCGCAATTTCAAACATCGTTTATTCGCTGCTGCGCTCACATACGAACCCCGTTCAAGATGCGAATGGACGACATAGTATAATTTGACGATACGGTTCTAATGAAACTTGTTTCATCGAATTCCGAGTTCGTTTGCTCGAATGGCCCTCATTTACGTTCAAATGGTCGTTTTTATTTGTATTTTATTTTGTCATGCTCACAAATTAACCCCGATTGATGCGCCACTTGAGATCTAGCAATAATTTACTGTTGCAGTCCCAATGAAATTTATTTCGTCGAAAACTGAGGTCATTTGAATAAAGGCCCTTTTAAAAACTGGCCAATTCAAATAAAATAAACCAATTTTAAAAATACCTCAATATAGTAATATTAAAATATTGAAATTGGCCATACACGACCAGAATTTGATACACTACCAAGGAAAAATACCCTGGGTTGAATTCCAAGCCAATCGATATTTAAAATATCTAAAAACCCTCTATTCTATATAAATAATCGATATAATATATAAAGGAATTCCATAACGTTTTTTCCAAAATTTGATTTGGACATAAAATAAAATCTACACGATGAAAACTGGATTTTTCTCTGCCAATGGAAAGATATCATCAAACCGGTCCCGACGTTTCTTGTTTCGAGGGAATCCGACTTATTTTGCACCCGATATGACCAATTGAAGTTCAAAATGCCAAATCGCGAACTGCCGTGCCACTGCAACTCGTTATTTAATTAAATTATAAACCATAACGCTCGACTGTCATTTTCAAATCGAAATCGTCACTATATTTTCAATATAACCAATATTTGACCACTTTAAACTGCCCGGTCACAATATATTTCAAATTCTATATTTCCCCAAATATTTTGAAATTAAAATATTATTTATTTAATTAATATATTCCAAATAAAATCGTTAAATTCGCTCATTTAAATTCAAACCAATATTTTAAATAATTAAAATAATTAAAATATTCTAAATAAATAGGCAGAAAAATACGGGTTGTTACATTCATCCATGGAGTGAAACACTAGGCATTGTCTAACTTATTAGAATAATTCGATGATTATTTTATTCCTATAGTCATTCGTTAATTTTTAAAAATCTACAATTGCTATATAATTGATTACATGGTGTTTACATAAATGTACTGTGCCACTAAGGAAAACCATTTGTGTTTATTTTATAACAGAATACATATACAATTTATTATTATATTTCGATCATTTTAACATCCATCCATATAGTTTGAAAATTGTTATTTTAATTGTCCAAACCACTTATAAAATGTGATCCCTCATTCCCAAGTTGGCTATTGATTTATATTTCTTTTCCATTACACAAATTTAGTGTTTGGTAGATATTAACTTCTTGCTATTTTTTATGTGCCTATTAATGCAGATATTCATTACCTAGCATTAGAGCAGTTGACATTGATCTCTCATTGCAATGGGTTGTCATATTTATGAGTGCATTTATACAGTATTAAAATGTGAAAATATAACTCACCTTTCAAGTATATGAGAGCTAAAGGAACATATGAAGTGTATGGAATTCTAGGCACAGGGGATTTAAAAATAGCCAGTAGATTGTAATTGTTATTGAGGAGTTTTAACCATTAGAAATCATTGAGTACAGATTTCCTATTGCTAGAGTAGACGAAGGCAATGTAGTTACTGAAAGAGAAAAGGCCCCAAGTGGTTGTTAAATTGTGTTGCAAACAAGCAACTGAAAGTCATAAGTACAACATACATTAAATATAATCTTAGTCACGTATAAGTTGGCATGCAAGTCTGTCATGGTTTATTGTATCCAATTAACTAATGTTGGTTGTATGACAATCTGCAAATAATGACTACCTAATGCTCATAGGTTAAGAGGTCAGGTATGAATTTTGTTGTACGTTCTTCAGTTCGTTACCAATAAATTTGTTGATTTTATAAATTATATTTTTGGTAAGTTAACTATTGCTGTAAATTCATTAAAAAAAAATATGTTTGTTTGAAAGTCAATGGCCTCCAACATGCAGTGTATACAAAGCTACCTACGTTGTTCAGTTGCTCGATTTACTACAAGTTGTATGTATGTTTCGACTTTGGATAGGATATTGCACAAGAAAGAAACAATTGATGCCACTTGAATTTAGTAGTATTTAGGAGTAGTTGCCTTTGTGTTTTCACATAATCTTGCAGTATTGTAATTACTTTTCAATAATAACATGCAAAAGAATGAGACATGTGATGAAAAGATTATAGAAAGTGCCAAAAAACAATGTCTTGCTATTAAGGACGGTGTTTGGCTAATGATCATCCTGCATATCATTTTTTCTGCACTATAGCCGGTTAACAAATACCGAACCAAGAAAAATTCGTTTGGTGGTTGGTCGCTAACCCTGGTGACCACAATCAGAAACTTAGATGTCAGCATACAAAACATGCAATGCTTCCTTAAGAAGTTTAATTTTCAATTTACAAACAATAAGTGAAGCTCACATATATTTAAAGTGAACCCCGTGTGCGTAGCACGGGTTCACACTAGTTTTTAATGAAATCATGTTTTCTATTTAAAACATGAACAACTTTCATATTTTTAACACTTCTATTATTACATTAAAAATGATTTTTTTTATATAGAACCTATTTCCATTGTAAAAACATGTTTCTTTTCTGCATTTTTATAATTACATTAAAAAGTGAAAATTTAATGTATAACATGTTTTGCATTTAAAACATGTACATTTTCTTTATTTTAACATTACATTAAAATTGTATATTTTTAATGAAATCATGTTTTTATTTTTAATGAAATCATGTTCACATTTTTAATGAAATGATGTTTTCTTTTTAAAACATGTGCATTTTCTATTTTATTTAACATTATATTAAAAATGTGAACTTTTTACATGGAATCATGTTGGATCGAAAACATATACATTAAAAATGTATATTCTTAATTTAATAACGTTTTGACTTTAAAACATAAACCCTTTTCTTAATTTTAACTTTACATTAAAAATGTATATTTTTAATGAATTCATGTTTTGTTTAAAAGCATGAACATTTCCTTCATTTTCCAACCATTGCATTAAAATTTATATTTTATATGAAATCATGTTTTGATTAAAAACATGAACATTTTTCCCAACTTATATTCTTAACATTAAAAATGTATATTTTAATGAAACCATGTTTTTATTCAAACTATGAACATTTTGCTAATTTCCTTAATGACATTAAAGTATGGTTTTTAATGACTACATGATTTTATTTCTAAACATGTACATTTTTCTCTATTCTTGAGATTTCCTTAAAAATGTATATTTTTAATGAATTCATGTTTTGGTTAAAAACATGAACATTTTCTTTATTTTTAACATTACATTAAAATGTAAACTTTTTAATGTAATGTCCTTATTGTTATCTAAAACATGAGCATTTCTTTTTTTATAGTAATTCCATAATACGATAGAAATTTACATTTTCATTTTTGTTGAATATTCTAATTCAACAAAATGACAAGATTTGATATTTCCTTTTTGATTGAAAATTATAACCCAATTAAATAACAAACAAAAGTGATATATCTTTGTTTTGATTGAAAATTCTTATTCAATCAAACAATAACAAAAGTGGTATTTTTATTTTGATTGAAAATTCTAGTTCAATCAAAAATAACAAAAGTGATGTTTTTATTTTGATTGAAAATTCTAATTCAATCAACAAACAAACAAAGTGATATTTTTATAGAATTGAAAATTCTAATTCAATTCAACAAAATAAACAAAGTGATATTTTTATACTGAACTGAAAGTTCTAATTCAATCCAACAAAATAAACAAAGTGATATTTTTATATTGAATTGAAAGTTCTAATTCAATTCAACAAAATAAACAAAGTGATATTTTTATGTTGAATTGAAAGTTCTAATTCAATCCAATAAAATAAACAAAGTGATATTTTTATATTGAATTGAAAGTTCTAATTCAATCCAACAAAATAAACAAAGTGATATTTTTATATTGGATTGAAAGTTCTAATTCTATTCAACAAAATAAACAAAGTGATATTTTTTTATATTGAATTGAAAGTTCTAATTCAATTCAACAAAATAAACAAAGTGATATTTTTTATATATTGAATTGAAAGTTCTAATTCAATTCAACAAAATAAACAAAGTGATATTTTTTTATATTGTATTGAAAGTTCTAATTCAATTCAACAAAATAAACAAAGTGATATTTGTTTATATTGAATTGAAAGTTCTAATTCAATACAACAAAATAAACTAAGTGATATTTTTTATATATTGAATTGAAAGTTCTAATTCAATTCAAGAAAATAAACAAAGTGATATTTTTATTGAATTGAAAATTCTAATTCAATCCAATAACTAAACAAAGGTGAAATTTCATTTCTATTGAATATATTTGATTCAACAAAATAACAACCAAAATGTTGAATCATTTTTATGGCAATTATAATTCCATCCAAATATAATAAAAGTGATACTCTATTTTTGTTGAATATTTTGATTCAACAAAAATAACAACAAAATATTTGATTTATTTTTTTATAGAAAATTTAATAATAACACAACATCACCCAAATTACATATCTATACTAACATATCACATATAAATCAAATCACGTAGCATAGCATATACAGCAAATCAATGAGAATACAATTACAATTTATTCTAATCATTTTAAAATAAATAATAAAAAAAAATATAAGATTTCTCATAGTTCTTTTGAATTTGAATAGTTTAGATCTGAAAATTTGGCTAGAAATTCAATTAGCTCAGAATTGCTTCTTTTCAGTCTAGAATCGTAGATCTCGTCTCTACGATCGCAATGCTTCGAAAATCATGTTATTCTGAGTCAGTATGGATGAGTTATGATTTAATTTATGTAATTAACATTTTAAAATAAAATAGGATTTTATATCCTTCTTCCTCTTTATTCAGAAAAGGTCATAGCTTTCGGGTTGGGTTCCGTTCTAGGGTTGGAATTTGCTTGCGGATCGAGGCATTGGAGGTTGATCAGATACTGGGACGACGAAGGGGGAAGTGAGGCGCACAGGGGGGGTCCCACTTGCGACAGTCGTGACGGCGACTATAGGGGCGACGGCGGTTGAAACCCATCGGGTTTAGGGGCATGGAGCTCTCGGAATACCTCACTACAGATGCTAATGTCCGTATGGATGGAGAGAGGAGGAAAATTTCTACAAATAAGTCTAAAGGACTGATGGGTTTTGGTGAGTCGATAAAGGGAAATTAGTGGAAGAAGATGGAAGCGTTTTCAGCCATGGGTTAAAGGGGGAGGCGGCTGTTCAAGATAGGATATTAGGGTTTTGAAAAAGACAAAGTGTATTTTTACAAAATTTTATTGCTAATTTTACAAAAAAAACAATAAATTCTAAACAACTCCAATTTCAGTCCAACAGGAGTTGATCCCACCTAATAGCCCCCGTTTCGGATCAAATGGGCTTGGTCTCGTCAGCCCAAACGGTCGTCTTTAGCCTATTTTATTTAATTTAAAAATTAGTTCATTTATTTAATTAATTTGATTGTATATTTAAATTCACCGGGGCCACATACGGACTCTGAAAATTCCAGAAAAATTATTTCTGGCTTTGTTTTGATGATACGGTCCTAACAAAATTAATTTCATCGAATTTCGAGACTGTTCGAAAAATGGCCATTTTTAAGTCGATTAAATTTGACCGAAATTGACAAAACACATTTTCTTTAACCACGCTCACATATTAATTCAAAAAATTCTGGAAAATTAAACTTACCAATAATTTGACATTCCGGATCCGACAAAAGTGGTTTCGTCGGAGACGGAGGTCGTTTGAGAAATGGCCTTTTTATACGGGCTATAAATTATACTATAACGACTATTCTGAATATTCAACTGGCCATAACTTTTGATTTTCGCTATAAATTTCTATTTTTCAAATTCGTTGAAAAGATATTTTCAAACAGATTTAAATATTTTTGGTTTCACTAAAATCCGTTAAATTTTGAATTCGGTATATTCAGTCAAAGCTCAGGTTTGACTTTTCAAACTACCGTGCTATTTCTAATTCCTTTTGAAATCCAAATAAATATATTCGCTCTAACTTCGATTAAAATAATTTTTTAATCGTTATTATTTAAAATAAATTATTTTAACTATTCAAAGTTCACTGAAATAGCCAAAATAAAAAATTTAAATTGGTTCAGATTTTCCGGGTTGTTACAATCTCCCCCACTTAAAAGCCTTTCATCCCCGAAAAGGAAACAATAGTAAAGTAGGAAACAAAACGGAAAACGCAAGGTATTGTAAATGCGCCTCAGCACAAGAGTTACTCGGAGATGTCCACTCTGCACTTGGGATAGGCCTGTTTGATGTTATCCTCGGTCTCCCATGTACAATCTCTAGGATCCCCGCTCCACTGCACCTTGACTAAGTGGATCCTCTTGTTCCTCAGAACACGGGTTTCTTTGTCAACTATTTTCACTGGTTCCCTCCTTACCGCTAGGCTCGGGGTAATCTCTAAATCTTGTTGTGTTACTTCCTCTACAACTAAATCTGGATCATGAACATGCTTTCGAAGTTGGGACACATGGAATACATCGTGAACCCCTGGCAACCAGTCAGGCAGCTGCACCCTATAAGAGAGAGTCCCAATCCTTTCGAGAATAGGAAATGGACCAATGTATCTCGGTGCCAACTTTATAGTCTTCCCAAATCTAATTACACCTCTCAGTGGGGAAACCTTCAAGTATACAAGATCACCAACAGAGAATTCTAAATACCTTCTTCGAGCGTCTGCATAGCTCTTCTGTCGGCTTTGAGCAGCCAGTAATTGTTTCTTAATAAAATCAACTTTATCTGCTGCTTCACGAATCATGTCAGGACCCAATACTAATAATTGATTGCCGGGTTCCACCCAACATGCGGGAGATCTATATGGCCTTCCATATAATGCTTTAAATGGCGACATCTGCAAGCTTGCTTGGTAGCTGTTATTATAAGAAAATTCAACCAAGTGCAAATGATCTTCCCATGACCCACCAAAATCTAGAATGCATGCTCACAACAAGTCTTCCAATATGCGGTCCACCCTCTCAGTCTGGCCATCGGTCTGAGGATGATAAGCGGTGTTCATATTCAACTTGGTCCCAAGCTCTTCTTAGAAAGCTTCCCAGAATTTGCTAGCAAATATCAGATCGCGGTCACTGACAATGCTACTGGGAACTCCATGTAGTCTGACAATCTCTGTGAAATACAACTGTGCCAAACTTCGAGCTGTTCTATTAGATTTGACAGGGATGAAATGGGTAGTCTTTGTGAAGCGATCTACAATCACCCATATACTGTCATTGCCTTTCCTAGTCCGGGGCAAGCCATCAATAAAGTCCATAGAAATTTCATCCCACTTCCAACTTGGAACCCCTAGCGATTGCAATAAACCTGCTAGCTTTTGCTGATCGCTTTTGACTTGCTGACAGGTGGGACATCTAGCAACATATATAGAAATGTCTCTCTTCATTGCCTTCCACCAAAAGGTACGCTTAAGATCATGATACATCTTTCTTACTCCTGGATGGATGCTGAGCTTAGATTTGTGACATTCATCCATAACTTCTCTTTTTAGCTCAGAAATATCTAGCACACATATTCGCCCTTGCAGTCTAAGGGTTCCCTTGCTGTTTATTTGGAATCTTGACGCTTTGCCTTTTCGAACTCGCTCACTAATCATCTGAATAAATTTATCACCTTTCTGGAGGGCTGAGATCTTATCGATCAAGGTAGGGGTAATAATGAGATTGGCGAGGATAAGATTGGTGTTGGCCGTATTCTTCTTGTTGAGTGCATCTGCTACTACATTGGCTTTCCATGGAGTATATAAGATGTCCAGGTCATAAGGCGCAAGGAATTCAACCCAACGCTGCTGCCTCAAGTACAAATCTCTTTGGGTGAACAAATATTTTAAGGATTTGTGATCAGTATGCAACTCGAATTTCTGACCCAAGAGGTAGTGTCTCCATATCTTTAGAGCAAATACGATGGTCATTAGCTCAAGATCATGAGTGGCGTAATTCTTCTCAAGTGGTTCTAACTGGCGGCAAGCATATGCGACTACTTTGTCTCTTTGCATTAGCACCGTACCAATACATTAAATAGATAAAAGGATTGTTAAAATAAGATTTGACATTGGAAAATTTTCAATTCAAACATGTTTATTTAGATAAAAAGAATAACCCTCTCTAGAGGCGTCTGTCCAGACTTTCAGATCCTGATTGCCATCAATAATGGTCAACACAGGAGTAGTGATCAACCTCCTTTTCAGCTCTTGGAAATTTGCCTCGCATTCGGGTGTCCAAATGAATTTTGTATGCTTCTTAGTCATCTTCGTCAATGGATAAAACAATTTCGAAAATTCCTTAATGAATTTCCGATAATAGCCAGCCAATCCTAAGAAACTTCTGACTTCTGTGGGCGTGCTAGGCTGCTTCCAATCTTGGATGGCTGAGATCTTTCCTCGATCTACTGAAATGCCTTACTTTGATACAACATGGACGAGGAATTTTACCTCCTCTTGCCAAAATATGCATTTGGAGAATTTGGCTTTCAGCACATTTCTTCACAAAATCTCCAAGACTTCTTTCAGATGCTTTTCGTGTTCAGTAGTGGATTTAGAACAGATTAGGATATCATCAATGAACACCAGCACGAATTTATTAAAAAAAATCTCGGAATACTCTACTCATCAGATCTATGAAGTATGTTGGAGTGTTGCAAAAGCCGAAGGGCATTACTAGCCATTCATAAAATAAGTTTGGTCCTCTGAAAGCTGTCAAAGGCACACATTCTTCGACAATGCGTAATTGGTGGAAACCTGTAGCTAGGTCCATCCTAGAGAATACTCGTGCTCCATTCAAGCGGTCTAGCAGATCATCAATGCGTGGAAGTGGGTATTTATTTTTCAGCGTTTGCTTATTGAGGTCACAGTAGCCCACACATAGCCTGAGGGTACCGTCTGACTTTGGGACAAACTCCACTGCTACACCCTAGCTTGAGAAGCTAGGTCTAATCAGACCCTTCCACAAAAGTTGCTTAGTTTGATTGCTCAGTTCCTCTTTTTCTTTCAGTGACATTCTCCGAATAGGGTGTACAACGGGCCTTTCATTCGGAACAATGTCAATACTGAAGTCGATTTCTCTACGCGGAGGTAAGCTATCAACTTCTTCAAACACATCTGCATAGTCTATGACAATGGGAATATCCTCAATAGAAGCAGGAGTGACTTCTAGAGAAGACCAAAATTCTTTCCTATCTGTGGCTGAGTCGTGGCATGGTATAGTCATCATATTTCCGAATTTGGTTTTAATTCTGACTACTCTTTCAACGCATAGTAACTCAGCCTCATATTTTGTTAGCCAATCTAGCCCAAGTATGATATCGTATCCAGAAAAACTCAAAACAATAAAGTCAAAAGGGAACTGGAAGTAAGAATAGGAAACAAGCACTCTACAATATCTATCAAGCATAAGGGAACCTCCTATTAGACTATGGGCTCTAATTAGTTCTTTGAGTTTCCTTAGTTTCAATTTTAACCTTTTAATCGTGTCAATAGATATGAAACTTCTTGATGCACTAGTGTCAAACAAAACTGTAATAGGTATGTTTTTAATATTAAGAGTACCTCCTAAAACATCAGTTTACCTGCTCCTTCGGAAGAAGACAGTGCAGCTGCCCTATCATAGACATGTGCCACTTCAGATTTCTTGGTCAGAAGACAACTCCTGATAAAGTGCCCCGTCTTATGGCAATTAAAGCACTCCTAAGTGTTCCGAGAATTTTGACCGCAGTTCCGACTCGGTCCAGACTCATTTCTCCTAGGCTTCTTCAGGGCTAGGCATTCATAGTCAAAATGCCCCATCTTCAGGCAATTGAAGCACTTCACCATAGACTTGTCTCTTTTCTTTTTCCCCTGGGGCTTTGAAACACCTCACCTCCATTAAGGTCACTCACAAAGGGAATGCCTTAACTTTGGTGGAGGTTTATAAGTAAAAGCCACAGATAAACTCAAGATAGATATAAATACACATATTTTAAACAGTGGAAACCAAACAAACTTTTATTTCATCAATACGTGTATCAAACAAAAGATTTCCATAATTTTCTCAAAATACTTCCAACATTACAACCTCATAACTGCCTTGATTATTAAAGAAGCATGAAAACATAAATAAAGTGACAAAAATCCCCATAGTGATATCCAAAGCCATTATCCGAGCAAGAAAGAACCAAATCATACATCAACGTTCTTGGTGCTTGTAAAGATTCTGACTGAGTTGAGCTGTTTCCTCCCTGTGGACCTGGGGGGAACGGAAGAAAAGAAGACGAAAAGAAAATATGGTCAGACATAAAGCCTGAGTAAATCTAGTAACTCTTCAGTATGTGAATAAAAAAAGGGTAAGATAGACATAAACTAAAAATAGGGAAGTGTCACATGCTAAGGAAGTGTCGATGTATTATCGCACCCATACTATATCTCTGCACCTATTTGAGTATATTCTAACTGGTACCCCGTGGTGAGGGTGAAGTGATCCCCATTTTCTAAAGATCGGCTCCTACTCTCGTTAACATGTGTCATACGGCCCCCAAGAATTGTAGATACCTATGCTGGTCCCACCATGGGGTGCATCAAGACCCATGGTGGCGGCCCCAACACAAAACTAGAAGGCATAGGTTATACTACTGGTGTCCCTAGTGCCCTGGTTGTCTGCTCCGGAGTGTGTGCACGCCCGCACCCCGTTAGACCTGCACTGTGCACCTACCGCTGTCATTTGACCGCTTACAATCAGCCCAGTAATCGTGCCCCATCCTGCCTAGTTTCAGGGTACCGTTGATACCTAACTTTGGGTTACTGCTGAAATGGGTCCCTCGTTACCAGGATTTTCTAGTCAAACATGTTAAGTGGTTAAGTGTTGGTATTTACCTAACCCCACCCATCAATTCTTGTTAACATGGTGAATTTGGTTAAGTGTTATAGTTGACTTAACCCTACCATCTGTCCTTAGCCTCTTAGGAGCACCAGACCACTCACATTAGACAGATATTGCTACGGTTACTAGATGTGCCGGTCGGTTCCGGGCAGGTTTACACCGTAGCTCAGTCTAACCTTGGGTCCTTATTGGGCTCAATGCTTAACCACCCACATTGGATAGGTATTGTTGTGACTACTGGACAGCCGGGCGGGTCCGGGTAGGTTTACATCACAACTCAATCCAACCTCGGATTAAGCATATCGTGTTTTCTAAATTTACATATTTTATAACTTCTCAACTATATGTAAATGTCATATTCTTTTATTTTTGGGTATTTCAATTCATACCGCTTATGTGTCATAATCGTTGGCATGTGCCAAACATGCCAACATATATTTTCATATTTTACACCCAACGTTATTACCCTCGTTTGTTCGCAACGTTATAACATGTGTTGGGCTTGTCATAATTCAGCCCAACTTTATAAACGTGAGGAAAAGGGGAAATCAAGAACATGTAATACATAAAGGTGTGTGGCGCATGAACTTGCAATTTGGCGATTCAACTAACATATAACATGGGTCATGTGAACTTGCATTCAAATCAAAGTATGACTAAGTAGGTGACATATGAAATGGCATAGTTTAGGAAAATACAAACGTGTGTTTAAACATGTTTAACTTGGCATAATATCGACCACAAAACTAGCATGTTATATATTCATCAAAATGTACAATTTTTACATCTAATTATATAGCCTATTTCAACATGAACTTGCATAGTTTATGAAACCCAAACGATGTTTGACATAGAACCAATTTCATTTTGCAAATAAACATGAACTTGCATAGTTTATGAAACATAGATCCAATTATACTTGCAAACATAGATCTAATTGTACTTGCCAATAAACATAAGAATGATATCATAGGTTTTGGATCATGTAGGCATAAAAGGTCTATAACATGTTTACATAAAATTCTAATTTAGACTAAGGGAATATACATAGTCCATGCCATCGACATATACAAAAAGGGATCAATTTCTAGTTTTTGCCATAAACTTGCAAGTGCCGTTGTTTTCATATACAATTGTTCAATAGGCTTGCATCAATTAATTTATGCCACAAACATCAATACACAAGTCATGATAGAACCATTACAATACACAAAAATTATAACAACACGATTCTATTTTCATTTACATCGAATCACATCACAGTTTTTATTCATATTCTGAAAGGTCACTATACTTACAACGAATGCAGAATCTTGAATTCTGAATTCTGAATTCTGAAACTGAGATGCGCTCCTTTGGGTAGACTAACGTTGCGTTGATTGATTTGATTAAACTTTAATCTTCTTCTAAATTTGATTCGTCTCTTAGGCTTTAGTGTTGGCTTGTCTCTAGGCTTTCTAATTGACGGCCATTCCTAATTCCTCTCCAGCAGCATGACGACTTTTGTATTCTATTATTTGTGTGAATTTAGGGTTAGACTTGAGTTGTATTTATAGAATTTTAAATTGTTTTGAGCCGTCAGATGAAGATAGGAGGAATCTAGACCATACAAAGTTCAAAGAGCCAATCAAAAGGTGACATGTAAGCCCTAGTGACTCAGCCAAGCATCAGAATTCGACCAGACCCTGACCAGGCCAGCCAGGACCTGACCAGCAGGTCATTCTGACCTGGGCGCACTTGGCAGGTGCGCCAGGTTAAAAATGTACTGGCGCACTTCCCAAGTGCGCCAGTTCAACTTTGTTCTGGCGCACTTCCCAAGTGCGCCAGTGCATTCTGACCCGTTTTCTGGTTTTTCTGCCCAACTTCGTTCGTCCATATCTTCTACATATGATATCCGTTTTACGCAAACTTGGACTCTATCTCAAGAAGAATTTCGAGATGAACGCAATGGCGTAACCCATATCCCTTGATTTCATCATTTATAATTAATTATACTTTAATTTGTGAAGCTTAACGTTATAGAATTCACGGGGTGTTACATTCTCCCCCCTTAAAAGGATTTCGTCCCCGAAATCTTCAAGTTAGGAAGAATGTATATCCTACCATCCAACAGTCCATCTACTCAACCAACAAACACAGGCATCCACTGTCCTTAAAAGACTTCTAATGCTTCATGATCTTATGCATAGTGTGTGTACATGTCCTTATCTAATGCAGAAATCAGGCGGTCTACTGATTCAGTTGACCTCCTTAATGCGAATCATGTAAGTGTCATGAATCCATTATGTATGCAAAATTTTCCTACTCATAATTCTACATGAGTGCACAACTATTCATACAAATGCGACGACCATATGTGTAACACCCCACCTCCGCCAGGGTGACTCTTGCAAGCACTCTGACTTTGGAGGGGCGTTTGAATCAGGTAAACATGCATAATGATATATCAAGGCAGAACATGAACATATGTATATATGTAAATAGAGTAAATAAGATAAGTAAAACAGCGGAAGATTTCAAACTATTTCAAAACAAGTCTGGTACAACATAATGTCAACTTTCCAAATACACAAGTCTAGATAAAAACAACATCACTGAAAAACTGAAACACATAAGTACTATCCCCAAAATAAGTGATAACCATAGCTAGCTTCATGTCAAGACCGTACATGAGCTAAAATCCCACAAGCAAGCGATCAGAAAGCCAAGCTAAGCTCCAATATTCCCACCCTGAGAACCGGGGGGGGGGGGGGGAGGGGGGAACGGAAGAAAAGAGGCGAAAGAAAACAGGTCAGTCCAAAAGACTGAGTAAGCCCTACTAAAATCAATGTAAACTGATAAAGTTAACTGGCATGAGAAGCAGGGATGAACATAAGGATAATTACATACTAGCATGGTGAATATCTAACAAATAGTTCAAAGGAGTCATCACATAATCAAGGTGAAGTTTTTCACCACAGGTGTACCAGCATTCTAACATGTCAGGTATAAACAAGAATTTATCCCTTGGCCTATCTTGGCCCAATATCAGGTGTTGACCTAAGTCAAGATCCAACTTCTTAGTACCAATACTAGTATAACAGGATTAGGTGTTACCCAAATGTCTACATCGAAACAGGACGGAACAGAATGGTCCACGGATAGAGTTCGGGAAAAATGGGCTTTTACCACCCTAACAGAACGGTACCACGCAGAAACAGACGGGTGTTACCACCCAACAAAACAGACGGTACCAACAGAATCAGACAGAGCTAAGTGTGCCCTAAATCCTACCCAAGCGATTGGCTCCATAATACATAAACACCCTGTGTCGGCCCCACGATAGGGTGTATCACTCCCTAAAGTGGTAACCAATTGGCACAGGCATATTTACAGATGTCACTGCGTCTTACATCCTCAGAGGCAGACCGGGATCCATGCACGCACATGACCCGGTTGGAACGCACCATCAACACCCATCGCCATTATCAGAATGAACCACTTATAATTAGTTCAGTAAGCGTGCCCGGACCCTACCTACAGTCGGGTCAAAATTTTGATACCAGAAAGGGTTACTGACTAAGATGGTTCCCAAACAACAAATGACACAAGTATTCCCCCTTGTGTCCCCAGACTATCAGATTCAGATTAACTTATTAACAGAGTTCAGACATACAAAGTTCAGACGATCAGTTTTCAGACTAACGGATCAGATAACAGATTTACAAACTTGCCTAACTTGGTGTGGGTCCTACAGATCCGCAAAACAGGTTCGTTTAATTTATCAATCAAGTTAGTTTATCCAGACCAAGTATCAAATCAGTTCTCAGCCTTATCAAATTACTGAGTTGGATTGGTTAAGTATAGTTCAACTTAACCCCGTAAATTACCGAGTTCAGATTGGTTAAGTGTAGGTTAACTTAACCCTAACCACTAGTCGTATTTTACGGTTAAGTGTCATTAAGAAATCAAGCCCGGTTTCACTTAACCTACCCATTCATGTCAAATTGGTTAAGTGTCATAAATCAAATTTACTTAACCTTATCATGTAGCATTAATTAATTTAATGCACCTTAACCTCTCACATTAGACCTCGTTGTGGTTACTAGTTAAGGCGGGCGGGTCCGGGTAGCTTTACACCACAACCTAGTCTAACCTCGGGTTCAAGCACAACTTGAACAACTTCTCACATTGGGTCCTATTGTTTGTAGCCACTAGTTAAGCCGGTTGGTTCCGGGTAGATTTATGCTACAAACTCAACTCAACCTCGAGTTGGCCACACTTATATTTTCTAAGTGTCATGTCCATTATGCTTCCAAAACATATTACACGTTTTTTTTCAAGAATTTGGGTAGACCTAACTTAATAGGTAAATTCCCAATGGGTAGACCTAACTTAATAGGTAAATTCCCAATCTTATGTTTTTATGTCCTTTAAGTTTACCCAACCCCAAACGCAATCCCATCGCTTACATATCGCAATAGCGCATAAAGGATAGAAAGAGGGAACTTGGCATAATCATGACATAAAGGTGTTGAAGCCACAAGTTTAACATGGTGGCATATGAAATGTACATATGTTCATATACTTGCATATTACATTTTAGGACTCAAAAGCATGCATAAAACCAACCTTAGCATATTTGTGATACATGGTGATAAATGACATGTAGAAATGGCCATAAGTTCGCATTTAGCCTCACATGCAAGTTATCATAAGAGATATGATAACTTACATGTTGCCAAAATGCAACCTTTAGCATAAAGCTTGAAGCTTTAGGCTCATAAACCCAAGATAAGCTTGCATAACATGATAACATGAGTAAGATGATCAACCCAAACTTGCATACATAACATGGCAACTTGCATATCATAACATAGCAAACTTGCATAACATAACATGGCAACCTGCATATCATAACATATCAAATTTGCATACATAACATGATAGACTTGCATAACACATCATAGTAAACTTGCATAACATAACGTGGCAACTTGCAAATCATAACATGATAAACTTGCATATCATAACATATCAAACTTGCATAACATGACACAATAAACTTGCATATCATGGCAAACTTGCATATCATAATGATCAACCAAACTTGCATCATTCATTAACTTTAAAGTTTAAATATGAAAGTAGAAAAGGGCTTACAATGCTTATGAAGACACAAAAATATGACAAAGCCCTTATGCAATCAAATAGACCCAAAATGCAAGCTCTTAATGGAAAAACCCTTGAGCAAAAATGATCAAAACCCTTGCTTTATGATGTAAATATGGAAACTTGACTTGAATGCAAGCTAATGATGCTCATACAATCTTGAAAACACTTGTATGCATTGAAAATCTCTCATAGAAATAACTTAGGAATTTTATGAAGAGAGTGGAGGCCATGAGAGGAATGATTTTGCCATAGTTTAGTTACTTGAATGAATAATGATGATTTAGGGTTAGGTTAGGGGCTTATTTATAGGATTAGGATGTGTTTTAGACCCTTAGATTAACCCTAGGTTAGACTAGGACCATCAGATCTCGGAAGCTTCCAGAAAACAGCCCCAAAACACAGCCAAACCCAAAAATGGTGCATTAGGCCAAACTGGCCGAGCACCCCCTGTCGACACCCAAGTCGACAGGGCTGTCGACTTGGTCCTAGCCAAGTCGACTGCCCAGTCGACAGGCCTGTCGACTGGGGTAGCTAGGCGGGAATTTCCCCACCTGCACCCACTGGCCCCAATTTCGAAATTTGAACCTGAATTTTAAATCTGTTTTGAACTTTGAATTTTCAGAAAACTTCTTCGGGCCTTAACTGGGTCATACGTACTCCGATTTTCGAAAACTCGGACTCTATTTCGCGTATTTTTCCGAGACGAACGCAATGGCATAGCCCGTTTCCCTTGATTCAGATTTATAAATTAAATTCTGCCTCGATTTACGATATAACAGGTTATCAGAAATACGGGTTGTTACATTCTCCCCTCCTTAAAGGATTTCGTCCTCGAAATCTTCAAGTTAGGAAGAACGCATCCTACCATCCATCATCCATCTACTCAAATCATCATTCACGAGCAATCATTGTCCTTAAAGATTCTAATGCGGTATGAACATATGCAAAAGGTGTGTGTATATGTTCTTATCTAATGCAAAGATCCTCAATGCAAAGCATGTTAGTGAAATGAATCCATTATGTATGCAAATAGTCCTAATCATATAATACTATATGTGTGCACAAACATTCGTCCATATGCAACATCCATGTGCTGAATTAACCATCTTGCAACCATAATAATTGAAAATGTACACACGTCCATCTGCAATATGAGAGTGTATTTCAAGCCGATCTAGTGCCTAGTGTGTGTTTATGCATCCACGAGCAACCACTAGCAACCACTTGCATCCACTTGCAACCATCAAACATAACATGTCTCAAACACATGTTTACATCCATAGGATTCCTATCTCAACAAGATACAGTCGAGTGATGGAAGCGAGTACAGATAAAACAAAAACTTGGTACATATACTTACAGACTACTAGTACAGATCAGATTTTCCCCAAATGATTCTTAGGAAACTAAACATGGTAGAAACCCAGAATGTATTCGTCATAGTCACCCTCATACCCAACACAGATACTCTCAAACCCCAATTTATCACAAACAGATGAGTTATAACTCTCAGGGAGTTTGAGACCATTACCAGATCAGAAGCAAGACTAGCATTAAAGTACCGAGTTTCCATTACAGAATCAAAATACCAGAAAAAGAGTTTCAAACTGAAAATCAGACAAGGAAAATTAAACATCCTACAAACAAATTATTCTAGCCCTAATCTATTCACTCGCCATGCGAGTATTCACCGTTCCTTCAGATGTATTCCCTTTCTTCTTCGGGCAGTCCCTAGTGAAGTGTCCCATCTCTCCAAAGTTAAAGCAAGTGCCCTTCCTCTTTCTGCAATCCTTGTTTAGATGAGTTGAGCTTCCACAAGTAAAGCACTTTTTTTCCTTCTTATCTTCTGACTTCTCCTCCTTCTTTTGCATTTCCTTTTTGGGCCCCGTTTTCTTGTTTTGAGACTCATTCACCTTAACCTCCTTCTTTGCACTCTTGTTCTCTTCATTGAGTAGGGCCATATCTACCAAACTCTCAAACGTGGCCCCCATGGGCACATGAGACATAACTAACTCCTGTAACGGCTCATTCAATCCTCTAGCAAAACGAAGAGCCTTCTTCTGAGTAGTACTCACCATATCCAAGCCAAAACGAGCTAACTGATTGAACTTGTTCACATATTCTTTGACAGACATGTCTCCTTGCTTCAAAGCAATAAACCTCTCCATTTGCAAATTCTCTTCAGCAGAAGACAGAAACTTAAGCCCGAATCTTGTCCTGAAATCGGCCCATGTCTCAACAGGCCTAGTACCATTGGTGACTTCCCACCAATAAGCAGCTTCATCCTTCATAAGCCAAATCGCCAACAGGATCTTCCTCTGATCGTCTAACCCAATGATAGCAAATAAATCCTCGGTCTCTTTCAACCAATTTCTGGCCTCTACAAAAGTCTCAGTGCCTTGAAAGTTCTTGCCACCTATTGCTTCCAAATCTTTGCAAGTCTTTGCGAAGTCAGCTTGAGGATGCTAAGGGGGAGGAGGAAGAGGAACCTCAGCGACAGGAGGAGGAGGAACATTAACCACCGGAGGAGGAGTAACATTTGCGGGGCCGGCTTCGGTCGCCCTAGCCTCCATAAGTCTCCTATACCAAACAGGAACTTGCACTCCCTCTGGGATAACAAAGTTATCTGTCATATTGAAACGAAGGAAAAGATAGATTCAGAACGAGGGATCTAAGAATAGATAGCTAAGGATTGTGCTAATGGCTTTTTGGGGAATAGCCTTTAAAATAAACTAGACTTTTCTTTGGAAAATACTTTATACTTGGTTTTGAAAATAGTTTTCCAAAAGTTTTTTTAAAAAAAAACTTTTTGTTCCTTCTCGTAAACCATATGCTCTGATACCAAATGTAACACCCCACCTCCGCCAGGGTGACTCTTGCAAGCACTCTGACTTTGGAGGGGCGTTTGAATCAGGTAAACATGCATAATGATATATCAAGGCAGAACAAGAACATATGTATATATGTAAACAGAGTAAATAAGATAAGTAAAACAGCGGAAGATTTCAAACTATTTCAAAACAAGTCTGGTACAACATAATGTCAACTTTCCAAATACACAAGTCTAGATAAAAACAACATCACTGAAAAACTGAAACACATAAGTACTATCCCCAAAATAAGTGATAACCATAGCTAGTTTCATGTCAAGACTGTACATGAGCTAAAATCCCACAAGCAAGCGATCAGAAAGCCAAGCTAAGCTCCAATATTCCCACCCTGAGAACCTGAGGGGGGGGGGGAAACGGAAGAAAAGAGGCGAAAGAAAACAGGTCAGTCAAAAAGACTGAGTAAGCCCTACTAAAATCAATGTAAACTGATAAAGTTAACGGGCATGAGAAGCAGGGATGAACATAAGGATAATTACATACTAGCATGGTGAATATCTAACAAATAGTTCAAAGGAGTCATCACATAATCAAGGTGAAGTTTTTCACCACAGGTGTACCAGCATTCTAACATGTCATGTATAAACAAGAATTTATCCCTTGGCCTATCTTGGCCCAATATCAGGTGTTGACCTAAGTCAAGATCCAACTTCTTAGTACCAATACTAGTATAACAGGATTAGGTGTTACCCAAATGTCTACATCGAAACAGAACGGAACAGAATGGTCCACGGATAGAGTTCGGGAAAAATGGGTTTTTACCACCCTAACAGAACGGTACCACGCAGAAACAGACGGGTGTTACCACCCAACAAAACAGACGGTACAAACAGAATCAGACAGAGCTAAGTGTGCCCTAAATCCTACCCAAGCGATTGGCTCCCTAATACATAAACACCCTGTGTTGGCCCCACGATAGGGTGTATCACTCCCTAAAGTGGTAACCAATTGGCACAGGAATATTTACAGATGTCACGGCGTCTTACATCCTCAGAGGCAGACCGGGATCCATGCACGCACATGACCCGGTTGGAACGCACCATCAACACCCATCGCCATTATCAGAATGAACCACTTATAATTAGTTCAGTAAGCTTGCCCGGACCCTACCTACAGTTGGGTCAAAGTTTTGATACCAGAAAGGGTTACTGACTAATATGGGTCCCAAACAACAAATGACACAAGTATTCCCCCTTGTGTCCCCAGACTATCAGATTCAGATTAACTTATTAACAGAGTTCAGACATACAAAGTTCAGACGATCAGTTTTCAGACTAACGGATCAGATAACAGATTTACAAACTTGCCTAACTTGGTGTGGGTCCTACAGATCCGCAAAACAGGTTTGTTTAATTTATCAATCAAGTTAGTTTATCCAGACCAAGTATCAAATCAGTTCTCAGCCTTATCAAATTACTGAGTTGGATTGGTTAAGTATAGTTCAACTTAACCCCGTAAATTACCGAGTTCAGATTGGTTAAGTGTAGGTTAACTTAACCCTAACCACTAGTCGTATTTTACGGTTAAGTGTCATTAAGAAATCAAGCCCGGTTTCACTAAACCTACCCATTCATGTCAAATTGGTTAAGTGTCATAAATCAAATTTACTTAACCTTATCATGTAGCATTAATTAATTTAATGCACCTTAACCTCTCACATTAGACCTCGTTGTGGTTACTAGTTAAGCCGGGCGGGTCCGGGTAGCTTTACACCACAACCTAGTCTAACCTCGGGTTCAAGCACAACTTGAACAACTTCTCACATTGGGTCCTATTGTTTGTAGCCACTAGTTAAGCCGGTTGGTTCCGAGTAGATTTATGCTACAAACTCAACTCAACCTCGAGTTGGCCACACTTATATTTTCTAAGTGTCATGTCCATTATGCTTCCAAAACATATTACACGTTTTTTTTCAAGAATTTGGGTAGACCTAACTTAATAGGTAAATTCCCAATGGGTAGACCTAACTTAATAGGTAAATTCCCAATCTTATGTTTTTATGTCCTTTAAGTTTACCCAACCCCAAACGCAATCTCATCGCTTACATATCGCAATAGCGCATAAAGGATAGAAAGAGGGAACTTGGCATAATCATGACATAAAGGTGTTGAAGCCACAAGTTTAACAAGGTGGCATATGAAATGTACATATGTTCATATACTTGCATATTACATTTTAGGCCTCAAAAGCATGCATAAAACCAACCTTAGCATATTTGTGATACATGGTGATAAATGACATGTAGAAATGGCCATAAGTTTGCATTTAGCCTCACATGCAAGTTATCATAAGAGATATGATAACTTACATGTTGCCAAAATGCAACCTTTAGCATAAAGCTTGAAGCTTTAGGCTCATAAACCCAAGATAAGCTTGCATAACATGATAACATGAGTAAGATGATCAACCCAAACTTGCATACATAACATGGCAACTTGCATATCATAACATAGCAAACTTGCATAACATAACATGGCAACCTGCATATCATAACATATCAAATTTGCATACATAACATGATAGACTTGCATAACACATCATAGTAAACTTGCATAACATAACGTGGCAACTTGCAAATCATAACATGATAAACTTGCATATCATAACATATCAAACTTGCATAACATGACACAATAAACTTGCATATCATGGAAAACTTGCATATCATAATGATCAACCAAACTTGCATCATTCATTAACTTTAAAGTTTAAATATGAAAGTAGAAAAGGGCTTACAATGCTTATGAAGACACAAAAATATGACAAAGCCCTTATGCAATCAAATAGACCCAAAATGCAAGCTCTTAATGGAAAAACCCTTGAGCAAAAATGATCAAAACCCTTGCTTTATGATGTAAATATGGAAACTTGACTTGAATGCAAGCTAATGATGCTCATACAATCTTGAAAACACTTGTATGCATTGAAAATCTCTCATAGAAATAACTTAGGAATTTTATGAAGAGAGTGGAGGCCATGAGAGGAATGATTTTGCCATAGTTTAGTTACTTGAATGAATAATGATGATTTAGGGTTAGGTTAGGGGCTTATTTATAGGATTAGGATGTGTTTTAGACCCTTAGATTAACCCTAGGTTAGATTAGGACCATCAGATCTCGGAAGCTTCCAGAAAACAGCCCCAAAACACAGCCAAACCCAAAAATGGTGCATTAGGCCAAACTGGCCGAGCACCCCCTGTCGACACCCAAGTCGACAGGGCTGTCGACTTGGTCCTAGCCAAGTCGACTGCCCAGTCGACAGGCCTGTCGACTGGGGTAGCTAGGCGGGAATTTTCCCACCTGCACCCAATGGCCCCAATTTCGAAATTTGAACCTGAATTTTAAATCTGTTTTGAACTTTGAATTTTCAGAAAACTTCTTCGGGCCTTAACTGGGTCATACGGACTCCGATTTTCGAAAACTCGGACTCTATTTCGCGTATTTTTCCGAGACGAACGCAATGGCATAGCCCGTTTCCCTTGATTCAGATTTATAAATTAAATTCTGCCTCGATTTACGATATAACAGGTTATCAGAAATACGGGTTGTTACATTCTCCCCTTCTTAAAGGATTTCGTCCTCGAAATCTTCAAGTTAGGAAGAACGCATCCTACCATCCATCATCCATCTACTCAAATCATCATTCACGAGCAATCATTGTCCTTAAAGATTCTAATGCGGTATGAACATATGCAAAAGGTGTGTGTATATGTTCTTATCTAATGCAAAGATCCTCAATGCAAAGCATGTTAGTGAAATGAATCCATTATGTATGCAAATACTCCTAATCATATAATACTATATGTGTGCACAAACATTCGTCCATATGCAACATCCATGTGCTGAATTAACCATCTTGCAACCATAAGAATTGAAAATGTACACACGTCCATATGCAATATGAGAGTGTATTTCAAGCCGATCTAGTGCCTAGTGTGTGTTTATGCATCCACGAGCAACCACTAGCAACCACTTGCATCCACTTGCAACCATCAAACATAACATGTCTCAAACACATGTTTACATCCATAGGATTCCTATCTCAACAAGATACAGTCGAGTGATGGAATCGAGTACAGATAAAACAAAAACTTGGTACATATACTTACAGACTACTAGTACAGATCAGATTTTCCCCAAATGATTCTTAGGAAACTAAACATGGCAGAAACCCAGAATGTATTCGTCATAGTCACCCTCATACCCAACACAGATACTTTCAAACCCCAATTTATCACAAACAGATGAGTTATAACTCCCAGGGAGTTTGAGACCATTACCAGATCAGAAGCAAGACTAGCATTAAAGTACCGAGTTTCCATTACAGAATCAAAATACCAGAAAAAGAGTTTCAAACTGAAAATCAGACAAGGAAAATTAAACATCCTACAGACAAATTATTCTAGCCCTAATCTATTCACTCGCCATGCGAGTATTCACCGTTCCTTCAGATGTAGTCCCTTTCTTCTTCGGGCAGTCCCTAGTGAAGTGTCCCATCTCTCCACAGTTAAAGCAAGTGCCCTTCCTCTTTCTGCAATCCTTGTTTAGATGAGTTGAGCTTCCACAAGTAAAGCACTTTTTTTCCTTCTTATCTTCTGACTTCTCCTCCTTCTTTTGCATTTCCTTTTTGGGCCCCGTTTTCTTGTTTTGAGACTCATTCACCTTAACCTCCTTCTTTGCACTCTTGTTCTCTTCATTGAGTAGGGCCATATCTACCAAACTCTCAAACGTGGCCCCTATGGGCACATGAGACATAACTAACTCCTGTAACGGCTCATTCAATCCTCTATCAAAACGAAGAGCCTTCTTCTGAGTAGTACTCACCATATCCAAGCCAAAACGAGCTAACTGATTGAACTTGTTCACATATTCTTTGACAGACATGTCTCCTTGCTTCAAAGCAATAAACCTCTCCATTTGCAAATTCTCTTCAGCAGAAGACAGAAACTTAAGCCCGAATCTTGTCCTGAAATCGGCCCATGTCTCAACAGGCCTAGTACCATTGGTGACTTCCCACCAATAAGCAGCTTCATCCTTCATAAGCCAAATCGCCAACAGGATCTTCCTCTGATCGTCTAACCCAATGATAGCAAATAAATCCTCGGTCTCTTTCAACCAATTTCTGGCCTCTACAAAAGTCTCAGTGCCTTGAAAGTTCTTGCCACCTATTGCTTCCAAATCTTTGCAAGTCTTTGCGAAGTCAGCTTGAGGATGCTGAGGGGGAGGAGGAAGAGGAACCTCAGCGACAGGAGGAGGAGGAACATTAACCACCGGAGGAGGAGTAACATTTGCGGGGCCGGCTTCGGTCGCCCTAGCCTCCATAAGTCTCCTATACCAAACAGGAACTTGCACTCCCTCTGGGATAACAAAGTTATCTGTCATATTGAAACGAAGGAAAAGATAGATTCAGAACGAGGGATCTAAGAATAGATAGCTAAGGATTGTGCTAATGGCTTTTTGGGGAATAGCCTTTAAAATAAACTAGACTTTTCTTTGGAAAATACTTTATACTTGGTTTTGAAAATAGTTTTCCAAAAGTTTTTTTTAAAAAAAACTTTTTGTTCCTTCTCGTAAACCATATGCTCTGATACCAAATGTAACACCCCACCTCCGCCAGGGTGACTCTTGCAAGCACTCTGACTTTGGAGGGGCGTTTGAATCAGGTAAACATGCATAATGATATATCAAGGCAGAACAAGAACATATGTATATATGTAAACAGAGTAAATAAGATAAGTAAAACAGCGGAAGATTTCAAACTATTTCAAAACAAGTCTGGTACAACATAATGTCAACTTTCCAAATACACAAGTCTAGATAAAAACAACATCACTGAAAAACTGAAACACATAAGTACTATCCCCAAAATAAGTGATAACCATAGCTAGTTTCATGTCAAGACCGTACATGAGCTAAAATCCCACAAGCAAGCGATCAGAAAGCCAAGCTCAGCTCCAATATTCCCACCCTGAGAACCTGAGGGGGGGGGAACGGAAGAAAAGAGGCGAAAGAAAACAGGTCAGTCAAAAAGACTGAGTAAGCCCTACTAAAATCAATGTAAACTGATAAAGTTAACTGGCATGAGAAGCAGGGATGAACATAAGGATAATTACATACTAGCATGGTGAATATCTAACAAATAGTTCAAAGGAGTCATCACATAATCAAGGTGAAGTTTTTCACCACAGGTGTACCAGCATTCTAACATGTCATGTATAAACAAGAATTTATCCCTTGGCCTATCTTGGCCCAATATCAGGTGTTGACCTAAGTCAAGATCCAACTTCTTAGTACCAATACTGGATTAGGTGTTACCCAAATGTCTACATCGAAACAGAACGGAACAGAATGGTCCACGGATAGAGTTCGGGAAAAATGGGCTTTTACCACCCTAACAGAACGGTACCACGCAGAAACAGACGGGTGTTACCACCCAACAAAACAGACGGTACAAACAGAATCAGACAGAGCTAAGTGTGCCCTAAATCCTACCCAAGCGATTGGCTCCCTAATACATAAACACCCTGTGTTGGCCCCACGATAGGGTGTATCACTCCCTAAAGTGGTAACCAATTGGCACAGGCATATTTACAGATGTCACGGCGTCTTACATCCTCAGAGGCAGACCGGGATCCATGCACGCACATGACCCGGTTGGAACGCACCATCAACACCCATCGCCATTATCAGAATGAACCACTTATAATTAGTTCAGTAAGCGTGCCCGGACCCTACCTACAGTTGGGTCAAAGTTTTGATACCAGAAAGGGTTACTGACTAATATGGGTCCCAAACAACAAATGACACAAGTATTCCCCCTTGTGTCCCCAGACTATCAGATTCAGATTAACTTATTAACAGAGTTCAGACATACAAAGTTCAGACGATCAGTTTTCAGACTAACGGATCAGATAACAGATTTACAAACTTGCCTAACTTGGTGTGGGTCCTACAGATCCGCAAAACAGGTTTGTTTAATTTATCAATCAAGTTAGTTTATCCAGACCAAGTATCAAATCAGTTCTCAGCCTTATCAAATTACTGAGTTGGATTGGTTAAGTATAGTTCAACTTAACCCCGTAAATTACCGAGTTCAGATTTGTTAAGTGTAGGTTAACTTAACCCTAACCACTAGTCGTATTTTACGGTTAAGTGTCATTAAGAAATCAAGCCCGGTTTCACTTAACCTACCCATTCATGTCAAATTGGTTAAGTGTCATAAATCAAATTTACTTAACCTTATCATGTAGCATTAATTAATTTAATGCACCTTAACCTCTCACATTAGACCTCGTTGTGGTTACTAGTTAAGCCGGGCGGGTCCGGGTAGCTTTACACCACAACCTAGTCTAACCTCGGGTTCAAGCACAACTTGAACAACTTCTCACATTGGGTCCTATTGTTTGTAGCCACTAGTTAAGCCGGTTGGTTCCGAGTAGATTTATGCTACAAACTCAACTCAACCTCGAGTTGGCCACTCTTATATTTTCTAAGTGTCATGTCCATTATGCTTCCAAAACATATTACACGTTTTTTTTCAAGAATTTGGGTAGACCTAACTTAATAGGTAAATTCCCAATGGGTAGACCTAACTTAATAGGTAAATTCCCAATCTTATGTTTTTATGTCCTTTAAGTTTACCCAACCCCAAACGCAATCTCATCGCTTACATATCGCAATAGCGCATAAAGGATAGAAAGAGGGAACTTGGCATAATCATGACATAAAGGTGTTGAAGCCACAAGTTTAACAAGGTGGCATATGAAATGTACATATGTTCATATACTTGCATATTACATTTTAGGCCTCAAAAGCATGCATAAAACCAACCTTAGCATATTTGTGATACATGGTGATAAATGACATGTAGAAATGGCCATAAGTTTGCATTTAGCCTCACATGCAAGTTATCATAAGAGATATGATAACTTACATGTTGCCAAAATGCAACCTTTAGCATAAAGCTTGAAGCTTTAGGCTCATAAACCCAAGATAAGCTTGCATAACATGATAACATGAGTAAGATGATCAACCCAAACTTGCATGCATAACATGGCAACTTGCATATCATAACATAGCAAACTTGCATAACATAACATGGCAACCTGCATATCATAACATATCAAATTTGCATACATAACATGATAGACTTGCATAACACATCATAGTAAACTTGCATAACATAACGTGGCAACTTGCAAATCATAACATGATAAACTTGCATATCATAACATATCAAACTTGCATAACATGACACAATAAACTTGCATATCATGGAAAACTTGCATATCATAATGATCAACCAAACTTGCATCATTCATTAACTTTAAAGTTTAAATATGAAAGTAGAAAAGGGCTTACAATGCTTATGAAGACACAAAAATATGACAAAGCCCTTATGCAATCAAATAGACCCAAAATGCAAGCTCTTAATGGAAAAACCCTTGAGCAAAAATGATCAAAACCCTTGCTTTATGATGTAAATATGGAAACTTGACTTGAATGCAAGCTAATGATGCTCATACAATCTTGAAAACACTTGTATGCATTGAAAATCTCTCATAGAAATAACTTAGGAATTTTATGAAGAGAGTGGAGGCCATGAGAGGAATGATTTTGCCATAGTTTAGTTACTTGAATGAATAATGATGATTTAGGGTTAGGTTAGGGGCTTATTTATAGGATTAGGATGTGTTTTAGACCCTTAGATTAACCCTAGGTTAGATTAGGACCATCAGATCTCGGAAGCTTCCAGAAAACAGCCCCAAAACACAGCCAAACCCAAAAATGGTGCATTAGGCCAAACTGGCCGAGCACCCCCTGTCGACACCCAAGTCGACAGGGCTGTCGACTTGGTCCTAGCCAAGTCGACTGCCCAGTCGACAGGCCTATCGACTGGGGTAGCTAGGCGGGAATTTTCCCACCTGCACCCAATGGCCCCAATTTCGAAATTTGAACCTGAATTTTAAATCTGTTTTGAACTTTGAATTTTCAGAAAACTTCTTCGGGCCTTAACTGGGTCATACGGACTCCGATTTTCGAAAACTCGGACTCTATTTCGCGTATTTTTCCGAGACGAACGCAATGGCATAGCCCGTTTCCCTTGATTCAGATTTATAAATTAAATTCTGCCTCGATTTACGATATAACAGGTTATCAGAAATACGGGTTGTTACATTCTCCCCTCCTTAAAGGATTTCGTCCTCGAAATCTTCAAGTTAGGAAGAACGCATCCTACCATCCATCATCCATCTACTCAAATCATCATTCACGAGCAATCATTGTCCTTAAAGATTCTAATGCGGTATGAACATATGCAAAAGGTGTGTGTATATGTTCTTATCTAATGCAAAGATCCTCAATGCAAAGCATGTTAGTGAAATGAATCCATTATGTATGCAAATACTCCTAATCATATAATACTATATGTGTGCACAAACATTCGTCCATATGCAACATCCATGTGCTGAATTAACCATCTTGCAACCATAAGAATTGAAAATGTACACACGTCCATATGCAATATGAGAGTGTATTTCAAGCCGATCTAGTGCCTAGTGTGTGTTTATGCATCCACGAGCAACCACTAGCAACCACTTGCATCCACTTGCAACCATCAAACATAACATGTCTCAAACACATGTTTACATCCATAGGATTCCTATCTCAACAAGATACAGTCGAGTGATGGAAGCGAGTACAGATAAAACAAAAACTTGGTACATATACTTACAGACTACTAGTACAGATCAGATTTTCCCCAAATGATTCTTAGGAAACTAAACATGGTAGAAACCCAGAATGTATTCGTCATAGTCACCCTCATACCCAACACAGATACTCTCAAACCCCAATTTATCACAAACAGATGAGTTATAACTCTCAGGGAGTTTGAGACCATTACCAGATCAGAAGCAAGACTAGCATTAAAGTACCGAGTTTCCATTACAGAATCAAAATACCAGAAAAAGAGTTTCAAACTGAAAATCAGACAAGGAAAATTAAACATCCTACAGACAAATTATTCTAGCCCTAATCTATTCACTCGCCATGCGAGTATTCACCGTTCCTTCAGATGTAGTCCCTTTCTTCTTCGGGCAGTCCCTAGTGAAGTGTCCCATCTCTCCACAGTTAAAGCAAGTGCCCTTCCTCTTTCTGCAATCCTTGTTTAGATGAGTTGAGCTTCCACAAGTAAAGCACTTTTTTTCCTTCTTATCTTCTGACTTCTCCTCCTTCTTTTGCATTTCCTTTTTGGGCCCCGTTTTCTTGTTTTGAGACTCATTCACCTTAACCTCCTTCTTTGCACTCTTGTTCTCATCATTGAGTAGGGCCATATCTACCAAACTCTCAAACGTGGCCCCCATGGGCACATGAGACATAACTAACTCCTGTAACGGCTCATTCAATCCTCTAGCAAAAGGAAGAGCCTTCTTCTGGGTAGTACTCACCATATCCAAGCCAAAACGAGCTAACTGATTGAACTTGTTCACATATTCTTTGACAAACATGTCTCCTTGCTTCAAAGCAATAAACCTCTCCATTTGCAAATTCTCTTCAGTAGAAGACAGAAACTTAAGCCCGAATCTTGTCCTGAAACGGCCTATGTCTCAACAGGCCTAGTACCATTGGTGACTTCCCACCAATAAGCAGCTTCATCCTTCATAAGCCAAATCGCCAACAGGATCTTCCTCTGATCGTCTAACCCAATGATAGCAAATAAATCCTCGGTCTCTTTCAACCAATTTCTGGCCTCTACAAAAGTCTCAGTGCCTTGAAAGTTCTTGCCACCCATTGCTTCCAAATCTTTGCAAGTCTTTGCGAAGTCAGCTTGAGGATGCTGAGGGGGAGGAGGAAGAGGAACCTCAGCGACAGGAGGAGGAGGAACATTAACCACCGGAGGAGGAGTAACATATGCGGGGCCGGCTTCGGTCGCCCTAGCCTCCATAAGTCTCCTATACCAAACAGGAACTTGCACTCCCTCTGGGATAACAAAGTTATCTGTCATATTGAAACGAAGGAAAAGATAAATTCAGAACGAGGGAACTAAGAATAGATAGCTAAGGATTGTGCTAATGGCTTTTTGGGGAATAGCCTTTAAAATAAACTAGACTTTTCTTTGGAAAATACTTTATACTTGGTTTTGAAAATAGTTTTCCAAAAGTTTTTTTTAAAAAAAACCTTTTTGTTCCTTCTCGTAAACCATATGCTCTGATACCAAATGTAACACCCCACCTCCGCCAGGGTGACTCTTGCAAGCACTCTGACTTTGGAGGGGCGTTTGAATCAGGTAAACATGCATAATGATATATCAAGGCAGAACAAGAACATATGTATATATGTAAACAGAGTAAATAAGATAAGTAAAACAGCGGAAGATTTCAAACTATTTCAAAACAAGTCTGGTACAACATAATGTCAACTTTCCAAATACACAAGTCTAGATAAAAACAACATCACTGAAAAACTGAAACACATAAGTACTATCCCCAAAATAAGTGATAACCATAGCTAGCTTCATGTCAAGACCGTACATGAGCTAAAATCCCACAAGCAAGCGATCAGAAAGCCAAGCTAAGCTCCAATATTCCCACCCTGAGAACCTGGGGGGAGGGGGGAAACGGAAGAAAAGAGGCGAAAGAAAACAGGTCAGTCAAAAAGACTGAGTAAGCCCTACTACAATCAATGTAAACTGATAAAGTTAACTGGCATGAGAAGCAGGGATGAACATAAGGATAATTGCATACTAGCATGGTGAATATCTAACAGATAGTTCAAAGGAGTCATCACATAATCAAGGTGAAGTTTTTCACCACAGGTGTACCAGCATTCTAACATGTCATGTATAAACAAGAATTTATCCCTTGGCCTATCTTGGCCCAATATCAGGTGTTGACCTAAGTCAAGATCCAACTTCTTAGTACCAATACTAGTATAACAGGATTAGGTGTTACCCAAATGTCTACATCGAAACAGGACGGAACAGAATGGTCCACGGATAGAGTTCGGGAAAAATGGGCTTTTACCACCCTAACAGAACGGTACCACGCAGAAACAGACGGGTGTTACCACCCAACAAAATAGACGGTACCAACAGAATCAGACAGAGCTAAGTGTGCCCTAAATCCTACCCAAGCGATCGGCTCCCTAATACATAAACACCCTGTGTCGGCCCCACGATAGGGTGTATCACTCCCTAAAGTGGTAACCAATTGGCACAGGCATATTTACAGATGTCACGGCGTCTTACATCCTCAGAGGCAGACCGGGATCCATGCACGCACATGACCCGGTTGGAACGCACCATCAACACCCATCGCCATTATCAGAATGAACCACTTATAATTAGTTCAGTAAGCGTGCCCGGACCCTACCTACATTTGGGTCAAAGTTTTGATACCAGAAAGGGTTACTGACTAATATGGATCCCAAACAACAAATGACACAAGTATTCCCCCTTGTGTCCCCAGACTATCAGATTCAGATTAACTTATTAACAGAGTTCAGACATACAAAGTTCAGACGATCAGTTTTCAGACTAACGGATTAGATAACAGATTTACAAACTTGCCTAACTTGGTGTGGGTCCTACAGATCCGCAAAACAGGTTCGTTTAATTTATCAATCAAGTTAGTTTATCCAGACCAAGTATCAAATCAGTTCTCAGCCTTATCAAATTACTGAGTTGGATTGGTTAAGTATAGTTCAACTTAACCCCGTAAATTACCGAGTTCAGATTGGTTAAGTGTAGGTTAATTTAACCCTAACCACTAGTCGTATTTTACGGTTAAGTGTCATTAAGAAATCAAGCCCGGTTTCACTTAACCTACCCATTCATGTCAAATTGGTTAAGTGTCATAAATCAAATTTACTTAACCTTATCATGTAGCATTAATTAATTTAATGCACCTTAACCTCTCACATTAGACCTCGTTGTGGTTACTAGTTAAGCCGGGCGGGTCCGGGTAGCTTTACACCACAACCTAGTCTAACCTCGGGTTCAAGCACAACTTGACCAACTTCTCACATTGGGTCCTATTGTTTGTAGCCACTAGTTAAGTCGGTTGGTTCCGGATAGATTTATGCTACAAACTCAACCCAACCTCGAGTTGGCCACACTTATATTTTCTAAGTGTCATGTCCATTATGCTTCCAAAACATATTACACGTTTTTTTTCAAGAATTTGGGTAGACCTAACTTAATAGGTAAATTCCCAATGGGTAGACCTAACTTAATAGGTAAATTCCCAATCTTATGTTTTTATGTCCTTTAAGTTTACCCAACCCCAAACGCAATCCCATCGCTTACATATCGCAATAGCGCATAAAGGATAGAAAGAGGGAACTTGGCATAATCATGACATAAAGGTGTTGAAGCCACAAGTTTAACATGGTGGCATATGAAATGTACATATGTTCATATACTTGCGTATTACATTTTAGGCCTCAAAAGCATGCATAAAACCAACCTTAGCATATTGGTGATACATGGTGATAAATGACATGTAGAAATGGCCATAAGTTCGCATTTAGCCTCACATGCAAGTTATCATAAGAGATATGATAACTTACATGTTGCCAAAATGCAACCTTTAGCATAAAGCTTGAAGCTTTAGGCTCATAAACCCAAGATAAGCTTGCATAACATGATAACATGAGTAAGATGATCAACCCAAACTTGCATACATAACATGGCAACTTGCATATCAAAACATAGCAAACTTGCATAACATAACATGGCAACTTGCATATCATAACATATCAAACTTGCATACATAACATGATAGACTTGCATAACACATCATAGTAAACTTGCATAACATAACATGGCAACTTGCAAATCATAACATGATAAACTTGCATATCATAACATATCAAACTTGCATAACATGACACAATAAACTTGCATATCATGGCAAACTTGCATATCATAATGATCAACCAAACTTGCATCATTCATTAACTTTAAAGTTTAAATATGAAATAGAAAAGGGCTTACAATGCTTATGAAGACACAAAAATATGACAAAGCCCTTATGCAATCAAATAGACCCAAAATGCAAGCTCTTAATGGAAAAACCCTTGAGCAAAAATGATCAAAACCCTTGCTTTATGATGTAAATATGGAAACTTGACTTGAATGCAAGCTAATGATGCTCATACCAGCTTGAAAACACTTGTATGCATTGAAAATCTCTAATAGAAATAACTTAGGAATTTTATGAAGAGAGTGGAGGCCATGAGAGGAATGATTTTGCCATAGTTTAGTTACTTGAATGAATAATGATGATTTAGGGTTAGGTTAGGGGCTTATTTATAGGATTAGGATGTGTTTTAGACCCTTAGATTAACCCTAGGTTAGATTAGGACCATCAGATCTCGGAAGCTTCCAGAAAACAGCCCCAAAACACAGCCAAACCCAAAAATGGTGCATCAGGCCAAACTGGCCGAGCACCACCTGTCGACACCCAAGTCGACAGGGCTGTCGACTTGGTCCTAGCCAAGTCGACTGCCCAGTCGACAGGCCTGTCGACTGGGGTAGCTAGGCGGGAATTTTCCCACCTGCGCCCAATGGCCCCAATTTCGAAATTTGAACCTGAATTTTAAATCTGTTTTGAACTTTGAATTTTCAGAAAACTTCTTCGGGCCTTAACTGGGTCATACGGACTCCGATTTTCGAAAACTCGGACTCTATTTTACGTATTTTTCCGAGACGAACGCAATGGCATAGCCCGTTTCCCTTGATTCAGATTTATAAATTAAATTCTGCCTCGATTTACGATATAACAGGTTATCAGAAATACGGGTTGTTACAATATGATAGCATATCAAGTTTTCAACCTTATACAAATAAGAATACATATATGCATATGCAGTATGAAGTGATTGAGCCGATCTAAGACCTAGGTTGTGTGTGTATATGCATCCACGAGCAACCACTAGCAACCACTTGCAGCCATCAACCATAACATGTTTCAAATACATGTTTACATCCAAAGGGGTTTCTACCTAAGGATAAAGGATAATATCGAGGAGATATACCTAAAAAGATATATACAAGCACAAATTAAGAAAAAGAGAGGTCAAAGATGTACCCTAAAAAAGAAAAGGGTAGGGAGCGCGTATTCTATCCTCAGTTTCCCAAGTCGCGTCTTCCTCGGCGTCGCTCCACTGAACCTTAACGAGCTTCACTTCGCGGTTGCGTAGCTTTATGATTTCAGTTCCTACGATTTAAGTTGGAACTCTCCTCACAGTTGCTTCACGTTCCACTTCGGCTTCTTTTAGAATGCTTGGATCCACCACTTCCGCTGATTCATGTAGACATTTCCAGAGATGAGAAACGTGAAAGACGTTGTGAATTCCGGCCAATCTTTCAGGCAGATCTTCCCTATAAGCCATTTTCCCAATCTTCTCGATGATAGGGAACGGTCCGACAAATCTTGGTGCTAGCTTTCCTGCGGATCCAAAGCGAACGATGTTCCTTAAAGGGGAAACCTTAAGGAAAACCCTGTCCCTAACCTCAAACTCAAGGTCGGTCCTTCTTTTGTCGGCGTAGGATTTCTGTCTGTCTTGGGCTGTCTTCATTCTCCTACGTATCAAGTCCACTTTCTCTGAAGTTTCTCGAATCATGTCTGGCCTAAGTATAAGCTTATCTGTAGAGTCCCACCAACAAGTTGGTGATTTGCACGGTCTTCCATACAAGGCTTCGAAGGGTGCCATGCCGATGGTAGCTTGGTAGCTGTTGTTGTAGGCAAATTCCACTAAAGGAAGGTGATCCTCCCACGTCCCTCCAAAGTCAAGAACACAAAGTCTTAAAAGATCATCTAAAACTCTATTCACCCTTTCCGTCTGGCCATCGGTTTAGGGGTGATAGGCCGTGCTCAAACATAATTGCATGCCTACAGCTTCTTGCAGACTCCGCCAAAACTCACTCGTGAAGATAGGGTCTCGGTCACTAACATTGCTGGAGGGTATCCCATGGAGTCAAACTATTTCCTTGAGATAAAGAGATGCTAGAGATGCGGCAGTCCTTCTACTCTTGATAGGTATAAAGTGGGCGCTTTAATAAGCATATCCACTATTACCCAAATGCTAGTGTTGCCTCTTCTCGACCTAGGCAGTCCATCAATGAATTCCATTGAAATGCTATCCCACTTCCACTATGGGACCTCTAGAGGGTGAAGTAGTCCTCCAGGCTTCTTTTATTCCGCCTTGACTCGTTGGCAGGTCATGCACTTAGAAACGAAATCTGCCACGTCTTGCTTCATGCCGCTCCAAAAGAAAGTCCTTTTTATATCCTTGTACATCTTATCACCGCCAGGGTGTATAGTCATCTAGGAATGATGCGCTTCCTCGAGAACCTTCTTTGTCAACTCCCTTGCTTGTGGGACGCATAATCTTCCATCTCGTCTCAGCCAACCCTTATCATCGATGGCGTATCTACTGAGGTGACTAGAAGTCTTACCCCTAATAAGTTTATTAATCACATCAACAAGCTGAGGGTCTTCACGTTGTGCAGCCCCTATTGAGTCGAAGAGAGTAGGGCGTACTTCGAGAGATGCTAACAAACCCGGTACAAAATCCGAGGAGGGCCTAAAGTTGAAACTGGCTATATACTCCAAGTTTTGCCTTTCCACAAAGAGAGGGCTTAGGGTTAGTTTCTTTCGGCTCAACGCGTCTACTACCACGTTGCCTTTTCCGGGAGTATAGGAAATTTCAAAATCATACGAGGCAAGAAACTCCATCCATCTTTGCTGCCTCAAGTTAAGATCCTTCTAGGAGAAGAGATATTTCAACGATTTATGGTCAGTGTATATTTCAAACTTCTCACCTAAGAGATAATGGCGCCAAGACTTAAGTGCAAAGACGATGGCGGCTAACTCAAGATCGTGGGTTGGGTAGTTCTTTTCATGAACTTTCAATTGTCTTCCGCCATAAGCTACTACCCTTCCTTCTTGCATTAGAACAGCGCCTAGTCCCGTTCCACATGCATCCATGTATACTGTGAACATTTTGCTTCTGTCAGGCAGAGTTAGAACTGGGGCTGTCGTAAGAGCCCTTTTTAATCGTTGGAAAGCAATGTCACAGTCCAAATCCCGAGCGAACGCCAGATTCTTCTTTGTTAGCCTTGTGAGTGGGGCTGAGATTTTCGCAAAATCCCTAATAAACTTTCGATAAAAACCGACTAGCCCAAGAAAGCTTCGAACTTCTGTTGCATTTCTTGGTGTCTTCCAATCTTGCACTGCCACTACTTTCGCGGGGTCCACAGCCAACCCTTCTTTGGACACTATATTCCCAAGAAACCTTACTTCTTTTCTCCAGAAGTGACACTTGGAGAATTTGGCTTTTAGTTGATGTGCACAGAGAGTATCCATGATTTCTTTCAGATGCTGAGCATGTTCTTCCTCACTCTTTGAGAAGATTAAGATATCATCTACGAAGACAGCCACAAATTTGTTGAGGAATTCTCTGAACACCCTGCTCATTAGGTCTACGAAATAAGCGGGTGCGTTTGTCAAGCCGAAAGGCATGACAAGCCACTCGAAGAAACCGTCTGGGGTTCTGAACGCTATCTTATCAATGCTGTCTTCAGCTACTCTTAGCTGATGGAACCCAGTTGCCAGATCAAGTTGGGAGAAGACCATCGCACCTACGAGCTGATCAAACAAATCGTCGATTCGGGGAAGAGGGTGCCTATTCTTCTTGGTCAATTTGTTTAACTCCCTATAGTCGACGCAAAGGCGAAGCGAACCGTCTGCTTTG
>JASFAX010003390.1:0-42609 GCA_030737875.1 Allium sativum | reverse complement strand
CCCAATCATTATCAGTCAAATGTGTGTACATAAACAAATCATCTAATTTGTTTATAAATATTTATTTAATTCATATATACATTAAAAATTATATTTCTAACTATAAAATATTTTATTCCATTCCACATCACGCAATCAACTTTCACAACAAAATCAACCAAACAAACAAATCGTTCATGGTCTGTGGATGATGGGTGTCAGGTGCTGCTAAGGACCGTCTGCATCCTAGTATATATTTTAACTAGAAAATAAAATAAAAGTGAGAAGTTCTCACCGTTGGGATCCACTCCATCAGTCTTTCTAAGCAAAGAAGATGAACACCGCGTCGACTACAACCTTAAGCGAACACGATATCCTACACGATTGATTTATATTAATAACATTCATAGGCTAAAAACCATATTTTCAACCCGCTACTTCATAAATAAAAATCATATTTTTATCGCTTCATTCTAATAAATAAAAATCATATTTTTATTTCTTCTTCAATTTTTTTTACAACGCTTCTTTCTATATAAAAATTATATTTTTATATTTCTACTCCTTATATAAAAATCGAATTTTTATTTTAGTAAAAAAAAACGACCCTTTTTCCTTTCTAATTCTTACCAAATCCCGAACCTATCCTTGGATTTTCAAATTGAATACCTAATTTCACAACATCGCGAGCCCCTTGCCTCGCTGGAACAAAAACAGTGAATTCAAATTACATCGCAGCTACTGCTTAGTATATAAAATCAGTAATTTATCTCAAAAAAATCTCGCAACATCGAAAAATTGACCTATCTCCCCCTACATACATCGAAAAGTACTGTGCCCTGACTTGCATTGCTCGAGTTCGAGAAACACCTATTCACATCGCACCCTTTCCAGTTAGAGTACCCAATATTGTTGACCCGCACCTCACAGATTTCTAGCTTCTCGCGACTGTCGCTTCAAGGGGTTTTGATTTCTGGGAGTGAACGAATGAATTAATAAAGGTAGAAGCTTTCATTTGCTTTGATAGCTTTCGATTTTACTGTCTGTAAAAAATGAATGGCAAAGGGAAGGTGAGTGTGATTTTATAGAGGAAGGGTGCGGCTTTAATTTGAACAGCGAGGCCATTATATTTTCTCCCCCATGTTTTGATTCTGTCCACAAAAAAAGAGGAACGTATATTTTATTTTATTTAAATTTGTTTTTGAATCGGTGTCCTTTAATTAAAAACCCCATGATTCTTAACTCCTCTATGAACCCAACAACTGACATTATTAGGGTTATTCCCCTATTCTGGATACATTGGGACAGGTTTCAAAGCCTCAATCGATCGTCTGTGGAAGATACTAATTTAAATCAATATAAATTAAATTTAAAACTATTAATTCCTCAATAATAAATTAATATTATTATTCTAATTCAAACTGAATTTTGTATTGATTATCTGAACTATTTTCCATTTAGTTGTAAATCTCGAATTGAATTATTTTTCGTATTACGATAATTTAATATATTCAACATTAAATTGAAAAACAATTTTTAAATCGACAACTTAATAGGAAAATTTGTTTATATTATTGACTCAATATTTAAATCCGTATAAAATATTAAAAATTAACCAACGAAATATCCGGGTCATTACATTCTTCCCCCGAGAAGAATTTCGTCCCCAAAATTACTAAGGTAGGAAAAATACTACTAACATATGTACTTTTCAAAATCAATTTATGTTGAACTCAACATTTTATATTTCTACAAATTTAATTCACCAAAACATTTGGTTTTTCCTTCATTTAATTCGAATTATCTATAATCAATATATTCATATCCCATTCGTATTCCATTTATATAAATTTAATCAAATTGATTCGCATTAATTTGTTCACTTCAATCCATTTAACTTGCTTAAGTTAAATTTTAATTTCAGAACTTAAATTCCTGAGTTTTTTCATTTCAAATCCTTTTGAAATCACACAAATATATACACATACATTTATAACCATTTCAAATTCAAAACATTTGAATTTTCAAACAAACTTGTTTTCTTTCAAATAAATTTCCTTCAAAAACTTTTCTAAGGTAGCAATCCATCACATAGAAACTCGAAAATGAACACCGATGATGGTCGACTCATCATTAGAATTATTTTCCAGCCACTGAAGTGAGCTCAGTGCTTAATCACTTTCAAAATCCATCTCAAAATGATTTTATTCAGAATTCTTCAAACATAAGCTATATCGTTCAAATATACTTCAGAAATATTTCAACTTCCCAAGATTTTAAATTCCAAATTCTGGTTCGAATTTAATTCCAATTCATTTCATTTGTATATATTATTCATATACAAATTTTATTTTCGTTATATATAACCATCTCATTTCCTATAATCTCATTGATTATAATAACAACCAACACATCCATATATTATAATAATTTAAAAAAATTATTCCTTTTCTATCAAAGTAGAATTTTGGATTAAAAAAATTCATTTGCCCACTTAAAAACAATATCTTGTTCAATCTTCTGTTCAAGTATTTGCACACTCTTATCGACGTCGTGACGTCCCACGATTCGACTAGAATTCATAAACCACCCAACAGACTAGCCAACACAATATAAAATAGTTTTTATATTAATTAACAAATACGCGCTCTCGTATATATACACTCAACTCATTCTAGGGTACTACTGACCCAATCTTTAATGAGCACAATCCCACCAAAGCCTAGGTATTTGCTCAACTTAAGCTATGTTACCAACTGTAATGGCCCGCAAATCCGTAATATCGGAGTTGACTATATACATCATACATCCAACCCAAATATCATGAAAATACAAACCATTTTTTTAGAAGAAAAAGGTAGAAGAAGAACAGAAATAACAACACAGAATCTCACATCGCAGCGAAACAAGATATAATATATCACAACTTTTGAATATAAAATTCTAACAGTATAACATACATTTATCAGAGTACAACACTTACAACACAGCGGAAAACAATAACTACATAATGCTGAAGCCTCCTGCTCCAAGCTTCTTTAGATAAATTTGTAAAATCCTGAACTACTTGACTTCCCGTACAAATTTAGGCACCCAAGAGTTTAGGTAAAACAAAACAAAATAAACACCGGGCCAGTCATGGGACTGGTATGAATAAACAATTTAAAACAGTTTCAGAAACTAAATGATATCTCATAAGACCACGCCGTACAACGCAGAATGAGTTTTTCCCTTATGAGAATCCAAACCACTTGATTTAACTTTAAAAATCCTTTTGAAAGAAATGATAATCTTTATATCAAACTCTTTTGATATTATGATAGTATCTAAATCAAATAAATAACAATCTAGTGGAACGTTTGCATCTCACGTTCCACATATATAATATACAATCAAAAACTGCATGCACTTTTTGGGTAATGAATTTTCAACTATGACAAGGTATGGAACCACCTTCCAATAGTGTATCTCTAGAGGAGAATACACTGGGTTCAACAAGAACATCTTGTAACCCGGCCACACATGACCGACCACTCATTTTGCTTGAGTGTATCGAATGTATATCACCAACGGTTGGGATCAGCAACCGTTTTCCCAAATGGGACAGCATCGAATAAAATAAGGAATTAAATGAATTTCTCTAGATAGGTGATAATACACCCTAATGGGAGCTAACCACATATCCATGTTTCCTGCACGATTTTGGTCATTTCCCGGTTGTTGAGGCCTGAGGCATGCTTACTTATCATTTATTTATAACACAATCACATTGAATGTCACATTGTCAGATCCGTTAATCACTAATTGATTTTCACAAATATATTCTGGACATTATGCTAAGAGAATAAATCTGTTGCCACCATATGTATTTAAATAGACCAACATATTCGATCATTGGAAATACTTTGTCAGACATTAGTCCATATAAGTTCGTTTTGGGATTGAACGAAACCGAAAGCACAATTTTCATTAATAAAAAAGCCCTTGCACTCTACTCCGTCTATGATTTCCTTCATATAATCTGATTCACAACGCTACTGCCAATATGGAGTGGTTCTCGAATAATAATCCAACTGGTGTCTCTCTATTGACAACGACATTGGTAAACACTTCGATAGTCGGTTATTTAACTATCAAAGAAAAATAGACAAATATTCCAACCATCAAACAAATCACTAGGCCTCTTAATTAATATTTCATTAATTAAAACACTTCTCCATTTCCTTGTCCATATTCGTTAACACGATATTTTCGATAATCATCTTGACCTCTTATGCTATTTGGAGAACATTTCCAAATATCAACTTCTTTTATTTTCTATATTTAGAAAATATATTCTATTTATAATTGGAAAGCATTCCAATTACTTATCTCTTCCACGACCATTCATTTATTTCTATACTCAGAAAATATTTATTATTATATTTCCAAATTTCCACTTACTTGGGTTAAAACGAATGTTGTGTAAATCATCGGTACAACAACCTAAAATACTGCATTCAACTAACTCTTTTTCAAACATTTCTCTTCAGGGCTGAATCTTGCTGTTTATCAGTTAATAGTGAAATCAATCAAGTTGGGGTATAATTACCTCTCAGACCTTGACTGAATAACATCTTTAACTTCAAAACAAATAAGACCACTTATCTCAAATCATGAACACCATAAAAACCACTTATTCATTTTTTAAAACGTATATATATATATATATTTCTATTTCTATTACCAAATTTTCGATTTCCCTTTTGTCTATAATATTCTATTTTTAAGTTTGTTTCCTTACCGGATTCTATATATAGATATATAGATTTCTAATTATTAAATTATCTTAAAAATATTCTGACTCCTTAAATTTCCAGAAAATTTCTCCATAACCACCTTTGTACCGGTCGATAGTTCAAACCTCAACTCGCCCCTCTAGGCCCTTCCCATTCATAAAGAAAATCAAAAAGCCAAGTGGCTTGCCGATTCGGCGCATAAAACCTCATACGGAATTTAAACATGTACCTTTTTGTCGGGCACTAAATTTATAAAATTCATTCTCTTCATCACATACCTGCAAACACATATGCGTCCATTTCTAATTTATTTCAACTCAGTCTGGTCATTTTAACTCGATTCATTAATTTACTCTTTAATCAGCTCTTTTGTCCATTTCATCTTTTTAATTGAACATATCACTTCCGGATATGTTTTTAATTTACTTGAAACAAAATCTAATTCCATTTTCAACTCGAGTTTCATACTCAATTTCGAATATAAATTCTTAAACCTCATTTACTTATCCAACGCCCAATTTCGATTCCAAATTCCATTTACTAATTATTCTTCAAATTAGTCAATTATGTTCAATAATTAAAAATCTGATTTTTGATTTAGAAATCAGATTCATTTACACAACTTGACTTCATATTTATTTTACAACTCATGTCTGGATTTGTCTAATGGAAATTTGGATTTTATTTACTTAAAATTCCATTATTTATTTATATAAACCATTATGGTTTTATAATGGTTATGACGCAGCATTTCTAAAAATTTGATTTTGACATAAATCAAAATCTATACGACAAAATCTAGATTTTTCTCTTTCATTAGAAAACTATTATCAAATCGGTCCTGATGATTCTTGTTTCAAAGAATTCCGACTTGAATTGAGTTCTATCTACTCAATTGAAGTTTGAAACGCCAATTTACGAACTGCCATGCCGCGGCGAGTTCATTTTAATTATATTTAATATATAAACGTTTTAAACTTAGTCTATATATAAATTCTAACTTCATTCTAATATATTTTAACATATATATTAAACCAATTTCCCAATTCAGCTTAAATTTTTTGATTATCCTAATTCGCCAGTTATTCCGTATCTCAATTATAAATTTATTTATAATTAAATCTTCTATATTAAATTCTAATTCCTTTATAAATAAATTATTTATAAAATTTTATATAGTCGAATTTCAAATTTATAAATCCTTCTGATTTGTCTCATCTCATTTTACATTCTGAATTCCATAAATAAACTAATCGTTCCTTTTCGAAAAGATTTCAAATTTTATTTTAAATTCATACTTGAATTTAAAGTTAACAATTATCTCTTGATAATATATTCACCATATTTATAAACATCATTTATAAATTTACTTGTTTTATATTTAAACAAGTCTATTTCGAAATCTATTTAAAACCACAATCTTATTTTGGAAATTTCTATTCATTTTAACTTATCTATATAAATATAGAATCTATTTTCATATTTAAATTTAAACTCCTATTTAATACAATCCTAATATATATTCGAACAATATTTTATCTAAATTAACTCGATCAAATCGAATTCAAATCATAAATCCAAACGGATTTATTTTCATTTCCATTTTACATTATAAATATCAGAATAAATTTCATTGTTCACTTCTTTAAAGCGATTTCCCACTACAACAAAAACACCATATTACAACTTTAATTTTACAACAGTGGTAAAATCAACATTGTAATAAATTTTTTTTACAACTTTTTCCCAGAAAAGTTGTAATAAAGTTATTTTTAACAACTGTGTTATTTTGACAGTTGTAATAAAAGCCTATCACAACTTTTATTTTTTTGACTGTTGTAATACATGACTATATTTTAATATAATTAACAACTAATAATTAATATTTAATACATTTATTAATTATTTATAATTAATAACTAATAATTACTATTAATAATCAATTAGGAAGTAATAATTAAAAATCAATCTGTAATATTTAATACTTAGCAATTAAGAAGAATAATTAAAAAAATATAGTTATATTACATAATTACTATTAAATAGTTAATGATTAAAATATAATAGTTAATGCTAATCATGAATAATCAGTGATTGCTATTAATAATTAAGAAGTAGAGATTAATAATTAAGAAGAAGAGATTAATAACTAAGATTATATTTAATAATTAATTTATAATAATGAACAATTAAGAAGAAATCTTTGATAATTAAAAAGTAATACTTATTATTTGTATTTAATATTTAATAGTTATGGGTAATAATTATATTTAACATCTAATATTTCAAAAAAAGTTCAAAAAAAAACTTTAAATAAATTTAAACTAAATATAATCTTCATATTTAAGAAAACTCATAAACGTTGAAAACTTCAGAATTGTAAAAGTTATATTGCAAATTATTACTTCTATGTACATTTGAGGTTTTCTTTAACATATTTTATTTTGTATATACTAATATCTTATTTTAAGTAGTAGAAATTTGACTCTTACCAAATGTTTTCCCCTTAAATTGAGAATTAGGCTCAAAATCAAAATTTCCCTCCAAACTAAAACTTCTGCCCGCTTCTTATCAGGAAAAATTTGACTCCAATCAAAATTTCCCTCCAAACTAAAACTTTTGCCGCTTCTTTTTTTTATTACCGCTTGTTCCATTTCCCTAGCACTTTCATTAATTAAATAATAAAGCATGATGCCCTTTCGTTCACTCTAGTTCTCCAAATCCGAAAAAATAATTGCCACTGCTTTATTCCTAATAAATGAATCCTTCCCAAACCTATCATCCAACTTCACAATCAAAATTAAAAAAAAAACAATCGTCGCTATCGAAAAAATCGATTCAAGTTCGATTTCAATTCGTGTCTTTGTTCAATCCGAATTTGAATCTAGAGTATTGTTTTCGGCTTCAACTCACAGTTGCGGCGATTTGCAGTGATTCACGACAGGTGCAGTCGACGTCGGGTTAAGCAATTTCGCGCACTTGAATCGGGGGAGCTGTGATGCTTACTAATCAGTGTTGAGTCTCTGGTGTGTGTTGTGAAGTGAGTGGTTTCGTCTTGAGTTTGTTTTGCCAAGATTGATTTGAGAGTTATTGTTAGTGGGTCTTTGGTGTTCAGGAGGTTTTTTTGCGGTCTGGTGGAGTTATACCTGATTATATAGAGGTGATTATGAAGGTGATTTTGCGGGTTTCTGTGTATACAGAGGTGATTATGGAGGTGATTATAGTAGTGGTAGGTTGCCATGGCTGGTGTTTGTTGCAGTGGCTAGGCAATTTCGCGCACTTGCTTTTCATGTGCTTGTAATTGTGCTCGTGTGCTTGGTCATCTTTCAACCTGTCAGTGAGCTTGGTTATCTGTTTCTACTTGAACCTTCATTTTGTGCTTGGTTTTTGTATGGTAATTCTTCAGGTGATACCTTTCATCTTAAGTTAGGCGGATTCATGAAGTATTAAGCTCATCAATGATAGTTATCATCTAGCAGGCGTCCCACAACCTAGATCATTGTCCGGTCGTAAAGGATTCAAAATGTATTGACAGCGAAGACGCAGGAGAAGAGTACGATGCTGATGAAGGTTGGCAAGAGGCGATAAAATCTCGATTTCATTATGTTTGTATTACGGTGATGTATATTTATGTATATTTATGGAAACGTATTGTGTAAAAAATGATGAGAGTTTGAAAGTTCTAATATATTGTTTTGGTTTATGTTTTAAATTTGTTTGATATTTTCAATTTTGTATATAATATGTTCTGAAATGAATTCTTTTATTAATAATATGTATATAATTCGTTCATATATTACAACTTTAAATAATACTTTTAATAAAATATATTACAACGGTTATAAACAGTTGTAATAAAGTTTATTACAACGGTGGGAAAAAATTGTAAAATATATATTTCACAACGGTGGCGTAACAGTGCAGAAAAGTTGTAAAAGACTTTAGTCTGTTACAACTTCTTAATAGGCGATGGTGGCTCCACCATTGTAAAAAGTCTTTTACAACTTTTTTCCACTGTTGTAATATGGTGTTTTTGTTGTAGTGTTCCATTTCTATTTTTAAATTCACATTTAAATTTAAATATTTGAATTATCAAATGAAATTTTTTCCACTTTATTTATAAACACTGTTTATAAATTCATTTCAATTCCCCGCAACAACGTTTATAATTTTACTTTAAATCCTGCATTATTAATTTATAAACAACATTTCTAAATTAACTACTTATTTTATATATTCAAAACAAGTTAATATATTTATAGCCCAATTGTAATTGTAATTGAAATTCTATTTTAGATAAATAGATCTTTCCCTTTAAATTTCAAAATATCCTTTTCCCTGATATTTATATATATTAGCATTTCAGGTCCACTGATATTTTAACCAATCAAAAATACCAATTATCAACCACGGATTTTCTAACACATCATATATGATAATAAATATGAGAAAAAACAAATAATAATATTTTTGAGGAATCCAGTTGGATCACTCCAACCTGTTTTCCTACATCCACAGACGTTATCCAACATAGATAATACCCATCCTGCTTCGAGGCAAGATATCGAGGTATGAGGGTCATCCACTATCATAGCGTGGGGCATATTGGGTCATCCGTCAATGATACTGCGGGCATCCGCTAATGGTACTTCGGGACTCCAACCACAAATATAAATAAATAAATATATATATATATATAATAGCCATAAACACCAATCCTAAATAACTAATATACATTTATAATAGCCACAGTAATATTTTAATGCAACCAAATAACTAATAAATATTTTTAACGATAAAAATAATTCTTTATATAAAATTTGAGTGAGATTTACTCACCGCGATTTCATTTGCCGATTATCCCAATTAATCTCATATTATTGCGTCTACGAGTCTCCTCGAGTCGGTTGAAGGAATTAATTTTGCACCTATGATTAATTGATTTTTAATTATCGATTAAACACTTACTAATTTAACCAACTACTAAAAATTAATAAATAAGTTATTCTAATTATTTTACATTATGTAAAAACTGTATACCTTGTTGCTACAACAAATACTCGATCAATTCACAAAGTAGATCCTTGATTAGCTCCAATAAACTATCATCAGACCTTATCGTCACTTCACCGAACATATCGTGTTCAACACTATTCTCCCTTCATCGCTTACACTACGGCTTTGTTGCTACATCATTTGAATACGCTGCATACTTTAGTTCAACTCGTTCCTAATTGTCCAGTGCCAAATCCATCACCATCCATTTCAATACTCTGCCATTTCTTTTATCTCGCCAAAACATAATTCGCATCCACATAACAAACCCAGGTTCGGACCTTCTCAACCAATGGTCGATCCACAACATCACCTAGAAAACACTCACTGGCCTCATCAAAGAAACCTCCATCACTTCCTCTTTCCATCCATGCCTTAATTCCATGCTCGAACATCTCAGTCACAAATCCGTCCTTAATCAAAAAAACGAACCTTTTTCCTTTCTAATTCTTACCAAATCCCAAACCTATCCTTGGATTTTCAATTTGAATACCTAATTTCACAACATCGCGAGCCACATGCCTCGCTGGAACAAAAACAATGAATTCAAATTACATCGCACCTACTGCTTAGTATATGAAATCAGTAATTTATCTCAAAACAATCTCTCACCATCAAAAAACTGACCTATCTCCCCTACATCCATCGAAAAGTACTGTGCCCTGATTTGCGTTGCTCGAGTTCGAGCAACACCTGTTCACATCACACCCTTTCAAGTTAGAGTACCCAATATTGTTGACCCGCACCTCACAGATTTCGAGCTTCTCGAGACTATCGCTTCAAGGGGTTTTGATTTTTAGGAGTGAAAAAATGAATTAAGAAAAGGAGAGGCTTTCATTTTCTTTAATGGCTTTCGATTTTACTGACTGTGAAAAATGAATGGCAAAGGGAAGGTGAGCGTGATTTTATCGAGGAAGGGTGCAGCTTTAATTTGAACAGCGAGACCATTATATTTTCTCCCCTAAGTTTTGTTTCTGTCCGCAAAAAAAGAGGAGCGTATAATTTATTTTATTTAAATGTGTTTTTGAACCGGTGTCCTTTAATTAAAATACCCCATGATTCTGAACTCCTCTCTAAACCCAACAACTGACATTTTTAGGGTTATTCCTCTATTCTGGACACACTGGGACAGGTTTCAAAGCCTCAATCGATCGTCTGTGGAAGATATTAATTTAAATCGATATAAATTAAATTTAAAACCATTAATTCCTCAATAATAAATTAATATTATTATTCTAATTCAAACTGAATTTTGTGTTGATAATCTGAACTGTTTTCCATTCAGTTTAAATCTCCAATTGAATTATTTTTCGTATTACGATAATTAAATATAATCGACATTAAATCAAAAATCGATTTTTAAATCGACAACTTAATATAAAAATTCGTTTATATTATCGACTCAATATTTAAATCCATATTAAATATTTAAAATTAACCGGCAAAATATCTGGGTCATTACACATTTCAACTTCGATTACTTTTTAAATGAATTTCAAATAAAAAAGTTAGCTCCTGAACTATTATTAATTAAAATAATAATTTGCTTTAACCATTAACTACAGTAGTAGTAGTTAACTTCTTAATTTACTAAAATAAATAGCAAATTCCTTTTTAAAATCCTATTAAAATTAAAACAAATATTCGTTAAACTATTCCACTGGATTAATTCAAAACAACTAATTAATAAACAATCCCAGTTAAAATGGTTGACTTAGACAACTCAATACACATCTAATCTGTTAACCGATTATAATTAATTCTCACTTTAATTAATTAATAATATAATTAATTTAAATAATTCCATTTAATTGTTTCTTAAAAATAATTATTCAAAATCTTAATCATTAGGTTAATTTTATACTCACTTGCTTATCAATCAGAATAACATCAGAATTTACTTTATAAAATAAATTAATACTTAATTATAAACTTAATTAATAAATAATAATTATTTATTTCCTTTTGACAAACTTCGATTCAAAATAATAGATTTAAAATCTATTCAGTTATAAAATAAATTTTATAACTTTACTTCTATCGACTTACCTGATGGTAAATCAATATATAGAAAATGATTGATTTATAGGCCACATACTACCAATTACTCATCCAATATTACCCATTGGTTTAAACAACACAAATGTTGAATTCAGGTCAACGAAAACAACCAAATCAATCAACTCATCAAAACATTTCATATAATGATAATATGAAAACGAATATAATTATTTATATTTGAGGAATCCCGTTGGATCCCTCCAACCTATTCTTCCTTGTATCCAAATACATTATCTCAATATAATCATTCAATTCAAATAAATAGTGGTTTCATAACAGTCAATAACAACAATTCCATTTCAACCAATTTATTTAATACAACTATAACAAGTCAAACAAATTCATTAAATTAAACACGTTTATTTTATAAACATGACCAATAAGATAAGTTACCTTCATTGGGACCAATCGTTAAACTTATGATTTGGTGCTTCACTGAAATTAAACAACATTTAATTTCAATGATTCAATCAAAATATGAATATATAATTAACAGCAATCAACCATTAGTAACCACAGCACACACAAATAAAAAAACATGATTTATATAAAATATAAGTAGAAACAACTGAGTGAGTTTAACTCACCTTAGATTTCCATTTATCGCTAAAATAGTTTGGTTAAACTAAACGGCGGTTAATTTAATTTGAACTCTGGCTGCTTCCAATCCTGTTCAAATAAGCTACCTCATGTTGTGCTCGTCGATATGGTTCTGATGTGCCTATTTTTATCGAATTCTGTAAATGTATGTACAAGTTATGATTATTTCAATATTTAAATGCACTAGATAATTACTAATGATGTATTATCCCTAATTTATTAAACTAATCTAACCCTTTTATTTAAATTAACAATGCTCGGTTTCTAGCTTATTTCATCCCTTCTTCTCGTCCTATCTACTTTGTTCTACACCTTTCAAAAAAAAAAAAAAAAAACTCTCCGTGCCTTCAAAGATAACCTAGTAATCGTTTACTGCTTAAATCATTAATTCTTCTGGAGTACTTTATTTAGTCCAATGCAACAGGCAATGGTGGATAATATCTTCCGTAATGGAGACGCTTAAGCATTTATTTGTTTGAACTTAAATAGGAGAATTATCATTGAGCAACTAACTTAATTACAGCCCACGTTATATATATTTTGGATTAAACAGCTTAGGCAAAATCAAATAAAAACAAGCATGTAAGAATTCACCTCTCATCAAAACATCTGCTACTATTCTTGTAATCCCATCCAGCTTCCCATGTTTCTATGTCCATTCTTTCTTTTTCTTTATGCGTAACGGCCAGCATGCCATCCCATTTTTTTTTTCTTTTTTTATAGTTTCGATGGGGTCCAGGCCCACAACAACTGACGGCCCAACTTTTTTACTTCTTCGTATCCTACACCCATTATAAAACTTCCTCCTGCGCTTGTATTTCTTCCTGCTATTGTTCCTACCGCAACTCTCTTCCTTTATAGCACCGCCTACTTGCATGCGAGCCTCTCTCCTCTTGTTTCTTCCCCATGCAATACATACTTTCTTTATTTACATTTTTTTACATTTGAAAACAACACGCAAGTTCCTCCCTTACCGTGTCGTTGCTCCACCTCCTAGTCCACCGAACTTCGCCTGACACCACCCATAATCAACAACCGGAGCTAACCCCCTTGCATCCACTCATATTGTCCCCACAACCATTTGCTTCTTCCATTCCCTTTTTTTCTACTTTTGTTCAAACACACTGCTTCCCCTTCTTGTTTAAAAGGAAACCATATCTACCCCTGCACATCCCCAGTTCGCCACATTGCACAATCACTGTCCATCTATGTCAACGTCCTCGCTGCATCCACCCAGCTCCGCATAGAGCGCCGACAGTATCACTTCCTTTGACTTTCATGTGGACTTAAATAGCCAGCTGCCGGTGGAGATACGATTTAATTCGTAATAAGGGAAAAGGTTGATCAGTTTTATTTTGTTTTTGACTGGAATAACTGAATTTAGGAGAGTTTATATAGGGGAGAAATGGATAAGATCAGCATTATTTCTTCTGAGGGGTAGTGTGACACCCCACATCCGTTAATGTCACTCTTTATCAGAATGCTTTAAGATTCATAAAGCGTTATAGGTGAACTGAAAAAGAAACATTACAAAAATAGCAGTGGAATTTAAAACTTTATTTAAGTAGAAAACATCGTGGTTCAAAACATAGTTACATCACGAGTCTAAAATGCATAAAACTCAGTACATCAATTTATAAATTTCTTCTTGTACTAAAATCATCATAGTACAATAACCTGAAAAGAGGATAATCCCCAAAACATTAGCCATAGCAGAGAAGGTACGAAGTCAAGCATTACTTCTAGCAACTCCAAGCGGAATGAAAGAAGTATCCTGATCAAGCTTGAGTATTCCCACCACAGGAACCTTAGGGGGGAACGGAAGAGAAAGAAGAGGAAACAAAATAAGTCAGACATAAGTATGGCGAGTCCAGTTACTTTTAGCATATAAATAAGTAAAAGCATCATGACAAGCATATAAACTGGATAAGAGAGATACAACATATAAGGCAGGTATGACAAGGTAAACAGGACAAACAGGAAAGAATAAATAGCGCTTCCCTACCACTTTTCTTTCTTTGCACTATTACTAGTATCACAAGAAGAAGATTATCCCCAATAAGTACAAGATGATAGACTTAGGTGTACTTCTAGTGTGAGGTTTTAATAACAGGCAGGCCGACTGAACATACCAATGTTACCCCTAAGGATAATAACGGGCTCTTAATAAGCGAGACTAGATGTACCTTAATCACTACCCTAGTCGATCGGCTCCCTACTCCATAGATACGCCGTGCTGGCCTCACAGTAGGATGTATCACTCCCTAAAGTGGCAACCCTTTATTTTTCAGGATGTGCACAACTATATCTACCAATGTCACGGTGTCTTAGCCTCCCTAGTCTGGACCCATGAACTCACATGACCCCATCAAAACGTGCTGCCCATATCGTCCTCTCTTTTGGATATCTTACAATCAAATTAGCAAGCATGCCCCGACTCCGACCTAGTTCGGAGTACTCATTTGACACCTATATGGGTTACTGACTGAAATGGGTCCCACACACAAGATGATACAAGCTTCGCCCCAGGCTTTCATTCCCACTATTAGGATTTCCATAGGTTATGCCAACCAGTATAACAAGATTGCATAACCCCAACAGGTTAAGTTTGTGGGTCTATACATGTGTGTGTGTGTGTCTATATATATATATATTTATATATTTATATATTTATATATTTATATATATTACCCACCACCCCAAGGTATACTAAACCCTTCCACTGTTTCAAGCAAATTTACTTAACCCCTACTCAAGTTAACATTTTCATGTAATCCCTATGGATTCAAATAGGTTAAGTATTCAAGTTCATTACCACTTATTCATTTAGGGCTATAATGCGATAAACCTCCCATATTAAGCCTACGACTTATGAATGCTGGATACGCCAGGTGGTTCCACGAAGTCTTCTTCCACAAGTAGGACTTAACCTCGTGTCTTTGCACGTTACGTGTTTATGCACTTTAGTCCCCGCACATTAGATTCCCCACTTGTGGTCGCTGGATATGCTGGTCGGTTTTGGGCATACTTCTACCACAAGTGTAATCTGACCTCGTGTATAAGCGAGGTAAAAGTTTCTAATTACTATAAATCTATGCATGTTCATTCTTTAACAATTATTCCTATTTCATTATAGGTTTTCATGCCCCTTTCCCAAGTTATGTTCATACTATACCATATTCCCAAAAATTATGATCTTTAATCACACTTTGATTTATGCCCCAAATCCATATTCATGTATTCAATTCAAGTTATGCCCAAATTTCCCAATACAAGTTATGCACTAATTTTAACATTTTCCCCTCGTTCCCAATTTCATGCGTTCGCATATTTCAGCAGTATGCTTGGGCTCGAAGGTAGCCTGGATATAAAATAAAAAGAGAAAAGAAGAATGGAAGAGAACAGAAATAAGTTTAATAACAAGGTAGACATATGATGGTAGAAATAGGTGCAACAACTAATAAGCATATAGTGACAGAATTGGGCATGATGATAAGATAGGCATGTAAGGACATATCTGACGAACATGGGATAATAGAACTGCTTAGGCAACCTAGCATAATAGGCATATCATAACTAGACAAATGAGATCTAAACGGTAAACTAGATACACAAGTTATGGCAGGTCTGATTTGATTCAAATAGTCACAGGCATAGATCCAAGTCATAGACATGTCAGAATAACTTTTAAGTGTTTATATCTAAAAATAACGTACACTCACAGAGAGTGGGTCTAAGAAAACTGAGAAAAAAAGTGTTGATGTTGAATCAGCAATCTTTGAATACGTATGAATCGTCATTGCTGAAGAAAAAATTAATTTAATCTGAGTTGGAGCAGCATCCCGTTGTCGCCGTTGTTTTTAGATGAATAAAACAATGAGAATGAGGTCTTATTTATAGTCATTAGTCAAATAATCTAGGCCAGAAATCAGTCTAAGTTCGGAGGAAGGGATTTGCTCAGATCCATATGGGGTTGACCCCATTAATGTGTCGACCCAGGGGTCGACACAGGGTTCGACACCACCTTGATTGGGTCGACCCATAGGTCGACACCCCTAGCGGGAAATTTCCCGCTCCCCTTCCGCTGTTTGATTTTGAATTATTTTGAACTGTTTTGATTGGTTTTATATTTATATAGTTCTCTTGTGCATATATAAAATTAAAACCTTAATATCTTCCTCATACGATGTCCGTTTTATATAAACTCGGAGTCAATCCTATGTAGATTTCCGAAAGGAACGCAATGGCGTAGCCTGTTTTACTTAATTCCCAATATTTAATTAAGTATTATTTAGTTTATCATTTTAGTGTGTTATAAAATTAAGGGGTGTTACATTCTCCCCTATTAAAGGATTCCATCCCCGAAATCTCCAATTTAAGAAGAATATATATCCTAACATCCATATCCGTCTACTCATCCACCAATCACAGGTATCCATTGTCCTTAATAGTTCTCTAATGCTTATATGAACATATGCAAATGTGTATGTACATGTCCCTATACTAATGCGAAAGATCAGGCGGTCTACTGATTCAGTCAATCTCCTTAATGCAAGGTATGTTAGTGCCATGAATCCAACATATATGCAAATAATCCTATTATATCATGCAAGTTTTATATGTGTGCACAATCATTCATCCAAATGCAACGTCCATATGATGATACTCTCACTTTCATCACACACATCCATATGCAGTATGAGAGTGATTGAGTCGATCTAGTGCCTAATGTGTGTGTGTGCATCCACGAGTAACCACTTGCATCCTTTAAACATAACATTTCTCAAACCCATGTTTACATACATGGGATTCCTACCTAAAGGTCAAAGATTTGATCGATAGGATATACTTAAATGGTAGAAACAAGTATGAATAAAAGCTTTAGAAAGGGAGTTAAGAACATACCCTTGAAAGAAAAGGGTGCAAAGCGCGAATTTTTCTTCGGTCTCCCTAGTTGCATCCTCTTGGTTATCTCCCCTCATCACTTTTATCAACTGGACCTCTCGGATGCAAAGCTTCTTATCTTCTGATCCAAGAATACGGTTAGGAACTCGTCTAACCATCGCCTCCTATTCCACCTCTACTTCCTCAAGCATACTAGGATCAGCTACTTCTGTGGTATCATGCAAGCACTTCAGTAAATGAGAAACGTGGAAAACATCATGAATGTCAGGTAGATTCTCTGGTAGCTTTACTCTATAGGCCATTTGGTCAATACTTTATGTTATGGGAAATGGCCCTACAAACCTTGGTGCCAATTTCCATATAGATCCAAAATGAACCACATTCCTCAAAGGTGATACCTTGATGAAAACCATGTCTCCTACTTCAAACTCAATGCCGGTCCTTCTCCTATCTGCGTAGGACTTTTGCCTGTCCTGAGCTATTTTCATGTATCGGATAAGGTCAATCTTTTATGAAGTTTCTCAAACCATCTTAGGTCCAAGTAGAAGCCTTTCTATAGACTCCCACAAACAAGTCGGTGATCTATAGGGTCGCTCGTACAATGCTTCGAGGGTGCCATGCAAATAATAGCCTAATAAATGTTGTTATAGGTGAACTCTGCTAAAAGAAGATTCTCTTACCAAGTCCCTCCGAAGTCTAGGATACACAGTCTTAAAAGATCGTCAAGGATTCTATTCAAACTTTCCGCCTGTCCATCAGTCTGAGGGTGATAAGCGGTGCTCAAACATAATTGTGTACCTAATGTTTCTTGCAAGATCCTTCAAAACACATTGGTGAAAATGGGGTTAAGATCACTCACAACACTGGAAGGTACTCCATGTAGACGGGCTATCTCACAAAGATAAACGGCTGCTAACCATACTGCTGTCCTCTTACTCTTAAAAGAAATGAAATAAGCGCTTTTAGTAAGTCTGTTAACTATAACCCAAATACTGGTATTGCCTTTCCTTGATCTAGGAAAACAATTGATGAAATCCATAGAGACGCTCTCCCACATCCACAGTGGGACCTCCAAAAGATGAAGCAAACCACCAGGTTTCCTTTGCTGAGCTTTGACCTGTTGGCATATCAAACATCGAGTAACAAACTCCGCTTCATCTTTCTTCATTTCAGCCCAAAAGAACCCCTCTTCATATCTCGATACATTTTTTCACCTCCTAGATGAATAGTCATCTTAGAATGATGGGCTTCCTCTAGGACTGTCTTCAACAAACCCCCAACTCGGGGAACACAAAGCCTCCCATCTCGTCGCAGCCACCGTCTATCATCTATGGAATATCTACTAAGGTGACTAGAAGTCTCCTCTCTACTAAGTTTATCCAAGATGTCTGAAATTTGCTGATCTTCTCGTTGTGAAGTTCCTATCTGATCTAAAAGAGTAGGTAGCACTTCTAGTGATGCCAATAAACCAGGTATAAACTTGGTGGTGGGTCTAAAATCATAAGTTGATATAATCTCCAAGCTTCTTCTCTCCACAAACAGAGGACTAAACGTCATCCTTTGCATACTCAATGCGTCTGCTACCATGTAACACCCCGAATTTGAATTAACACTAATGGTTAGTAATTAAGGTATAATTAATCTCAGATATGAGAATCAGGGGAAACGTGCTGCGTCATTGCGTTCGTCTCGGAAAAATACGCAGAATAGAGTCCGAAATTTTGTAAATCGGAGTCCGTATGGCCCAGTTAAGGCCCAATGAAGTTTTCAGAAAATTCAAAGTTAAAAACAGATTTAAAATTCAGTTCTAAAATAGGATTGGAGCCAAAAGCGGAGGTGGCGGGAAAGTTCCCGCCTAACCCCGTGTCGACAGGCATGTCGACAGGGGTGTCGACAACCCTGTCGACAGGGGTGTCGACAGCCCTGTCGACATGCCTGTCGACACAGGGTGTCGTCCCTGTTGATCTGGGTGCACCAGATCTTGTTTTTGGTTGAGTCTTGGGCTGGGTTCTAGAGATTTCCGAAATCTAAGGGTCCTAATCTAATCTAGGGTTAATCTAAGGGCCTAAAACACTCACCTAATCTATAAATACACCCTAAACCTACCCTAATCCATACTAAAAATAGAATTGAGGGCTACATGCCGCCAAATTAAATCTTAGAAGGAGCCTCCACTAATTTATGAAGAGGGTTGCAAGCTAATCACTCTCTAATCAACCTCTAATCCATTCTAAGCATCTTAATCTTCTTCATTTGGAGTGCAAATTTGCTAGTTGTGAGTTTCTATCACTTTAATGATCAATTACTAAACTAAGTAGATGAGATATGATGAGATCATATGGTTTTGTTTGGGGATTAATTGTTTTTAAGTCATATGACATGATGTTAGTTTGCTAATGTATGTGGGTTATGCAAGTTTTGTGTTTTGTGATCATATGATTAATATGCAAGTTACATGTATGATAAAATGCAAGTTCATATGCAAGTTTATGAGTTCATATGCAAGTATGTTATGCAAGTTCATATGCAAGTTTATGAGTTCATATGCAAGTATGTTATGCAAGTTCATATGCAAGTTTATGAGTTCAAATGCAAGTATGTTATGCAAGTTCATATGCAAGTTTATGAGTTTATATGCAAGTATGTTATGCAAGTTCATATGCAAGTATGTTATGCAAGTTCATATGCAAGTATGTTATGCAAGTTCATATGCAAGTTTATGAGTTCATATGCAAGTATGTTATGCTAGTTCATATGCAAGTATGTTATGCAAGTTCATATGCAAGTTTATGAGTTTATATGTAAGTATGTTATGCAAGTTCATATGCAAGTTATGTGACATATTATATGCAAGTCATGTATTTGTTAATATGTAAGTTTATGTGATATGTTATACAAGATTATATGGAAGTTATGTGACATGTTGTGCAAGTTCATATGCAAGTTAGGTGTTTGTTAATATGCAAGATGGCACCTTTGAAACATGTTCATACATATGCTAGTTGACACCTTTTATATGTGTTATGTTTTGAGAACGAAATTACGTGGGAACGATGGGGTTAATTAAATACATATGTTAATAAGATTGTGTGAAATTAATATAATTATGCATAACATAAAGTAAATGAACATAGTATGGGAATTTGCCTATTAAGTTAGGTGTACCCATACTATGTGTTGGGAATTTGCCTATTAAGTTAGGTGTACCCACACTTTGGAGTTGGAAATTTGCCTATTTAGTTAGGTGTACCCATATTCCTAAAATAAACATGATAATTAACACAAATTATGGGGGTGATTAATTAGGAGTAATTAATCGATTAAGACACGAGGTTGGACCCGTTTGTAGTGTAAGACTGCCCGGAGTTTACCGGCTTAACCAGTCATCTACAAATGACGGTCCAATGTGAGGGGTCTTAATCATAAATTAAATACGTAACAAGGGTAAATGACACGAGGTTGGACCCGTTTGTAGTGTAAGACTGCCCGGAACCTACCGGCTTAACCAGGCATCTACAAATAACGGTCCAATGTGAGGGGTCCTTTACACGGTTACGGTGTTAATCAATTAAGAAACACTTAACCAGATAATCATGTAGTGGGGCATGGGGGTTAAGTGGGTACCTTGGGTGGTATGTGGAAATTTCTAGTGGTTGCCAATAGAAAATATGATTAAATACTTAACCAAGATGAAACATGTAATTAAACATGATTAAAGGGTTAAGTGGGAAACACTAGTGTGTGGGCCAAGCTTAGGAGGATGGCTTGTGCTGGGGGCCCATTTCAACCAATATCCCAAACGTATCTTAGTGGGCTCGACTCTAGTCGAGTGACGGGACACGCATATTGGGCTTGACTATAAGAGGCCAAAATGGGTTAGCGGTGGCAACGCATGACCAACGGGTTTCATATGCGTGTGTGGACCCGGACTGGTAAATAAGACGTTGTTGCATCGTGTAGATATAAGCCATGCACCGTTAATTTTATCAGGTTGCCACGTTGGGGAAATGGTACACCCCACGGTGGGGCCAGCACGGGTATCTACGTTAGGGAGCCGATCGAATGGGGAGTAGCGTGTACACCTAGTGGATTGTAGGGCCCCGTGGCGTCTACTTAGTCACCTAGGGGTACGCGAGAACTATTAAGTTAATTTTATAAGTCCAGGGGTGGGATCAACCTTTAAGTTAGGAATGACTGGTGTGGTGCAGTTTAGTAATTTACCTTTGGAAGGGTAGATGCGTCTTTATCTTTTATCTTAGTTTAGTTGACTGCTTAGTATAGCCATTCATCCCCATTGGTTACCGTATATCAGTTTATGTCTTCTCTGGTTACTTTAACGATTGTATTGTTAAAGTTATAGGACTCGCTCAGACTTATGTCTGACCCCGTTGTTTTTATCTTTTTCCCCACCCTCAGGTCCTACGGTGGATCCTAGCAGTAGTGGAGCTTGATCAGATTGCTGTTCCAGTCTTTAGGAGCTTGGATAGATGTAAAGCTCCAGTTACCCAGTTATCTTTTCTTTTGTTTTGGCTATTGTATGAGAGTGGGATTATGTACTTCTTTATTTTGATGGATATTGTATTTGACTTTTATTGTGGTTTTATGATGTAACCAGACATGTTTTACTTCCGCTGTTATGAGATGATATTTTAAATTTCAAGTACTATTTATATCTGTCTTGTTGTAATTTTTCTGTTCTATATTCACTAAAATACTCCACCGATGCTATGACATTCCCTTAGTGAGTGATCATAGCGGGAGTGGGGTGTTACACGTGGTATCAGAGCTTAAGGTTACCGGAACAGATAAATTTTTGAGAAAATAGTAAAGGTGTTATTTTTGGAAAAAGTATTTTCAAAAACATGTCTTTTAAGAGAAAAGTTTTTGAAAAAGAAAATCATAATCCCCAATAGCCATATCTTTATCTTTCGGAATCTCCTTTTTGAATCTTTCCTCTTTCGTTTCAGCATGGCTGAAGATCTTAACATCCCGGAGGGCTTAGTTATACCACTATGGTATAGGAGGTTACAAGAGGCTAGGGCCGCGGCTGCGGGTCCAGCCAATGCTACTACACCAGAGGCAACCGCTCCTCCTCCTCAGCCTAGAGTGGATAATTTTGCTAAGATTTGCAAGGAGTTCAAGGCTATAGGAGGAAAACCTTTTCTAGGTTCAGAGACTTTCGTAGATGCTAGAGATTGGCTTAAGGAAGTGGAAGAGTTGCTAGATATCTTTGAAGTGGAAGAGGGAAAGAAAGTCAAGTTGGTGGCTTGGTTAATGAAGGGAGAGGCCTCATTCTGGTGGGAGGTCACTAATGGAGAACGCCCTGTTGACTCTTGGGCAGATATTAAGCAAAGGTTTGGGATTAAGTTTCTCTCAAGGGCGGAAGAGAATCTGTTTATGGAGAAGTTCTTGAATTTGAAGCAAGGGAATCTCACAGTGAAAGAATATGTCAACAAATTCAATCAATTAGCAAGGTTTGGCATAGAGTTGGTGAATACACCGGAGAAGAAGGCTTTGAGGTTCATTAGAGGCTTGAACGAACCATTGCAAGGAATAGCTATGATGACTCACATTCCTATGGGGGCCACCTTTGAGAAGCTTTTCTACATGGCACTTATGCATGAGGATGATAAGAGTTCTAAGGCAGCAGAGAAGAAGGGGGATCAGAAGAAACCGCAACAACAACAACAACAAGGCAAGGGTGGAAAAGGCAATGGTGACAAGAAGAAGAAGAAGAAGTGCTTCAATTGTGGGACCCCAAGCCACTTCAGCAAGGATTGTCGCAAAAAGAAGAAGACCGGTTGCTTTCATTGTGGTGAAGCAGGACATCTTGTGAAGGACTGCCCAAAGAAGGGGCAGAAGACGAGGTCTACCTCAGGAGGACAGGTGCAAGCTCTTATGGCACCACCTCAGGCAGGGGGGCAAGTTCAGGCTCTCTCAGTTCCACCGATTCAGCAGAGAGGTAGAACTATTTCCGTTGAAAGTCTGGTTTTTCTGTTTGATCATCCAGTTCGTACTTTGTTTGACTCTGGCGCATCGCATTCTTTTATCTCATCATCGTTAGTTGAGTCACTGCACTTAGACACCAGTCTAGTTGATGATCCCTTGGTTGTTTCAAACCCAATTGGGGGCTCCATATATCTGTCTATGATATGTTTGGGTTTGAAGATTTCTATACTTAGCGTTGAGTTTGTGTGTGATGCTTTTGTATTGGGCTTCAAGGGCTATGGGTTGATTTTGGGCATGGACCGGTTATCTAGTAATGGTGCCGTTCTTGATTGTGAAAGGAGAGTTGTCAGGCTTATGACCCGCTTGGGTAATACTCTCGAGATCTCTTGTAATCCCATGGAATCTGTTTTGCTAAGTTATCTTGAATCGCTCGATGCTTTGGTCGAGAGTTTGCGTTCTGTCAGAGTGGTCCGGGAATATCCGGATGTGTTTGAAGAGGTGAAGGGTTTGCCTCCGAAGCGGGAGATAGATTTCCGAATTTATTTGGTGGATAATGCCAAACCAGTGTCTTTGCCAGTGCGCCACGTGGCTCCTCGTGAGAGAAGAGAACTTCATAAGCAAGTAGGGGAGTTGCTTGAGAAGGGGTTCATAAGGCGAAGTATATCGGAGTGGGGAGCTCCAGTAGTGTTTGCCACGAAGGCGGATGGGTCCCTCAGACTTTGTGTGGATTATAGAGAACTTAATAAGCTCACAAAGAAGAATAGACACCCATTACCGAGGATAGATGATCTCTTTGATCAGTTGGTTGGCGCCTCAGTGTTTTCGCAGATGGACTTAGCTACAGGGTTTCATCAGTTGAGAGTGGCGGAGGACAGTATAGAGAAGACTGCTTTCCGGACTCCGGATGGTTTTTATGAGTGGCTTGTGATGCCATTTGGGTTGACAAACGCCCCTGCATACTTTGTTGATCTGATGAGTAGAGTGTTCAGAGAGTATCTGAATAAGTTTGTAGTAGTCTTTGTGGATGACATCTTGGTCTTTTCCAAGAGTGAAGAAGAGCATGCCTTACATCTCAGAGAAGTGTTGGAGACTCTTCGAGCACATAGTCTTAAAGCTAAATTCTCTAAATGTCATTTTTGGAGAAGAGAAGTGCGATTCTTAGGGCATGTGGTCTCTAAGGAAGGGATAGCTGTGGATCCCGCAAAAATAGTATCTATCCAGGATTGGAAAGTTCCTAGAAATGCTACCGAAGTAAGAAGTTTCTTGGGGTTGGCAGGATATTATAGGAAGTTCATCAAAGACTTCGTGAGGATATCAGCCCCATTAACCCGCTTAACGAAGAAGAATCTGGTTTTCTCATGGGACGTAGATTGTAATGATGCTTTCCGACGGTTAAAGAGAGCTTTGACCACCGCTCCAGTTTTAGTGCTTCCAGATGGGAGTAAGCCGTTTGTTGTTTATACCGATGCTTGTGGGACAGGATTAGGCACAGTCTTGATGCAGGAGGGAAGGGTAATAGCCTATGGAGGGAGGCAATTGAGAGTGCATGAGAAGAATTACCCTACCCATGATCTAGAGTTGGCCGCGATTGTTTTCGCACTTAAGTCTTGGCGCCATTATCTTCTTGGTGAGAGATTCGAGTTGTTCACTGACCATAAATCATTGAAGTACTTATTCTCTCAGAAGGATTTAAACTTAAGACAGCAAAGGTGGATGGAGTTCTTAGCATCCTATGATTTCGAGATAGCGTATACCCCTGCCAAGGGTAACGTAGTGGCGGACGCCTTGAGTAGAAAAAGGCTATCTTTGAGTCCATTGTTCGTGGAACAGCGAAGCTTGGAGTTTCTTTCTTTGTTCGACTTCAGACCTTCTGTTGACTTTGTACCTGGTTTATTGGCATCCTTGGAGGTTAGACCTACTCTTTTGGGACGGATTGGCGAGGCTCAGCGAGACGACCCACACTTGGTTGAGTTGGTAGAGAAGCTTATAAGGGGGGAGTCGTCCAGCCATTTGGGTAGATACACCATAGATGATAGGGGATGGTTGCATAGAGACGGTAGACTTTGTGTACCGCAAGATGAGGGTTTGAAGAAGGCTATTTTGGATGATGCACATCGTTCAAGGATGACTATTCATCCCGGTGGAGACAAAATGTACCAAGACATGAAGAGAGTTTTCTTCTGGGCCGGTATGAAGAAAGATGTGGCCGAGTATGTGGCTAGATGCTTAGTGTGCCAACAAGTTAAAGCGGAGCAAAGGAAACTCGGTGGGTTGCTACACCCATTGGAAGTTCCGCAATGGAAGTGGGATAGTGTCTCGATGGATTTCTTCGATGGGTTACCGAGATCGAGGAAGGGCAATACGGGAATTTGGGTTGTGGTAGACAGACTTACCAAGAGTGCCCATTTTATACCCGTGAAGAGTAAGAGGACCGCTCCATGGCTTGCTTCAGTCTATGTTAGAGAGATTGTTAGATTGCATGGCGTACCATCCAGCATTGTGAGTGATCGAGATCCTATCTTCACTAGTGAGTTTTGGAGAAGTTTGCAAGAGGCGGTAGGGACTCAGTTGTGTTTGAGCACCGCATATCATCCTCAGACGGACGGTCAGACCGAGAGGGTGAACCGTATCTTAGAAGATCTCTTGAGGCTTTGTATCTTGGATTTTGGAGGTACATGGGAAGAACATCTTCCTTTGGTGGAGTTCGCATACAATAACAGCTTTCAATCCAGTATTGGTATGGCTCCTTTCGAAGCTCTTTATGGAAGGCCTTGTCGATCTCCTACATGTTGGTGGGAATCTACGGATAAGATCTTGCTTGGGCCAGATATGGTTAGAGAGACTTCAGAGAAGATTGATTTGATTCGAAGAAGGATGAAAGCAGCGCAAGATAGACAGAAATCTTATGCGGATCGGAGAAGGACGGATCTTGAGTTTGAGGTTGGGGACATGGTTTTTGTCAAAGTATCTCCATTGAGAAATGTTGTTCGCTTTGGGTCCGTTGGGAAGTTAGCACCGAGGTTTGTTGGGCCGTTTCCTATTAAGGAAAGGATTGGACGGATGGCATATAGGGTGGAGTTGCCCGACAGACTTAGTGGTGTTCATGATGTATTCCATGTATCACATTTGAGGAAGTGCTTACATGAGACCGCAGAGGTGGTAGAGCCGAGCTTGCTTAGAGATGTAGAGGTAGAGCGTGATGCGACGATTCGACGAGCTCCTACTCGCATCCTTGGGTCAGAAACTAGGAAGTTGAGGAACAGAGAAGTTCAGCTAGTTAAATTGCAATGGGGAGATGACGAAAGCAATGCTACTTGGGAGACGGAAGCGAAGATGCGTTCCTTGTATCCATTTCATTTTGAGAGTATGTCTTTTAACTTCTCCTTTATCGCTTGTCTAGTACTTATCTTATCTTTAGTATATCCTCTCACTAGTACCTATGACCTTTAGATTGGGTAAAACCTATGGTTGAAACATGTGTTTGAGACATGTTATGGTTGATGGATGCAAGTGGATGCAAGTGTTTGCTCGTGGATGCATATACACACACATTAGGCACTAGATCGGCTCAGTCACTTCATGTTGCATATCGCATAAATGGATGTGGTAGTTAGATTGATGGATGTATCATGGCTGTGTTATCATGTGGATGATGCATTTTTGTGTATGGTTGTGCACGCATATAGAAATTGTATGTGTCAATAGGGTTTCGCATACATATTGGATGCATGGCACTATCATGGTTTGCATTAAGGAGGTCGACTGAATCAGTAGACCGCCTGATTTTGCATTAGTATACGGACATATACACACACTTTCTGCATATGTTCATACATCATTAGAAGTTTCTAAGGATAATGGTTGCTTGTGGTTGATGGTTTAGTAGATGGTTGTTTGGTTGGTAGGATACGTTCTTCTTGACTTACAGATTTCGAGGACGAAATCCTTTAAGTAGGGGAGAATGTAACACCCCGAATTTCAATTAACACTAATGGTTAGTAATTAAGGTATAATTAATCTCAGATATGAGAATCAGGGGAAACGGGCTGCGTCATTGCGTTCGTCTCGGAAAAATACGCAGAATAGAGTCCGAAATTTTGTAAATCGGAGTCCGTATGGCCCAGTTAAGGCCCAATGAAGTTTTCAGAAAATTCAAAGTTAAAAACAGATTTAAACTTCAGTTCTAAAACAGGATTGGAGCCAAAAGCGGAGGTGGCGGGAAAGTTCCCGCCTAACCCCGTGTCGACAGGCATGTCGACAGGGGTGTCGACAGCCCTGTCGACAGGGGTGTCGACACAGGGTGTCGGCCCTGTTGATCTGGGTGCACCAGATCTGGTTTTTGGTTGAGTCTTGGGCTGGGTTCTAGAGATTTCCGAAATCTAAGGGTCCTAATCTAATCTAGGGTTAATCTAAGGGCCTAAAACACTCACCTAATCTATAAATACACCCTAAACCTACCCTAATCCATACTAAAAATATAATTGAGGGCTACATGCCGCCAAATTAAATCTTAGAAGGAGCCTCCACTAATTTATGAAGAGGGTTGCAAGCTAATCACTCTCTAATCAACCTCTAATCCATTCTAAGCATCTTAATCTTCTTCATTTGGAGTGCAAATTTGCTAGTTGTGAGTTTCTATCACTTTAATGATCAATTACTAAACTAAGTAGATGAGATATGATGAGATCATATGGTTTTGTTTGGGGATTAATGGATGTTAAGTCATATGACATGATGTTAGTTTGCTAATGTATGTGGGTTATGCAAGTTTTGTGTTTTGTGATCATATGATTAATATGCAAGTTACATGTATGATAAAATGCAAGTTCATATGCAAGTTTATGAGTTCATATGCAAGTATGTTATGCAAGTTCATATGCAAGTTTATGAGTTCATATGCAAGTATGTTATGCAAGTTTATGAGTTCATATGCAAGTATGTTATGCAAGTTCATATGCAAGTTTATGAGTTTATATGCAAGTATGTTATGCAAGTTCATATGCAAGTATGTTATGCAAGTTCATATGCAAGTTTATGAGTTCATATGCAAGTATGTTATGCAAGTTCATATGCAAGTATGTTATGCAAGTTCATATGCAAGTTTATGAGTTTATATGTAAGTATGTTATGCAAGTTCATATGCAAGTTATGTGACATATTATATGCAAGTCATGTATTTGTTAATATGTAAGTTTATGTGATATGTTATACAAGATTATATGGAAGTTATGTGACATGTTGTGCAAGTTCATATGCAAGTTAGGTGTTTGTTAATATGCAAGATGGCACCTTTGAAACATGTTCATACATATGCAAGTTGACACCTTTTATATGTGTTATGTTTTGAGAACGAAATTACGTGGGAACCATGGGGTTAATTAAATACATATGTTAATAAGATTGTGTGAAATTAATATAATTATGCATAACATAAAGTAAATGAACATAGTATGGGAATTTGCCTATTAAGTTAGGTGTACCCATACTATGTGTTGGGAATTTGCCTATTTAGTTAGGTGTACCCACACTTTGGAGTTGGGAATTTGCCTATTTAGTTAGGTGTACCCATATTCCTAAAATAAACATGATAATTAACACAAATTATGGGGGTGATTAATTAGGAGTAATTAATCGATTAAGACACGAGGTTGGACCCGTTTGTAGTGTAAGACTGCCCGGAGTTTACCGGCTTAACCAGGCATCTACAAATGACGGTCCAATGTGAGGGGTCTTAATCATAAATTAAATATGTAACAAGGGTAAATGACACGAGGTTGGACCCGTTTGTAGTGTAAGACTGCCCGGAACCTACCGGCTTAACCAGGCATCTACAAATAACGGTCCAATGTGAGGGGTCCTTTACACGGTTACGGTGTTAATCAATTAAGAAACACTTAACCAGATAATCATGTAGTGGGGCATGGGGGTTAAGTGGGTACCTTGGGTGGTATGTGGAAATTGCTAGTGGTTGCCAATAGAAAATATGATTAAATACTTAACCACGATGAAACATGTAATTAAACATGATTAAAGGGTTAAGTGGGAAACACTAGTGTGTGGGCCAAGCTTAGGGGGATGGCTTGTGCTGGGGGCCCATTTCAACCAATATCCCAAACGTATCTTAGTGGGCTCGACTCTAGTCGAGTGGCGGGACACGCATATTGGGCTTAACTATAAGAGGCCAAAATGGGTTAGCGGTGGCAACGCATGACCAACGGGTTTCATATGCGTGTGTGGACCCGGGCTGGTAAATAAGACGTTGTTGCATGGTGTAGATATAAGCCGTGCACCGTTAATTTTATCAGGTTGCCACGTTGGGGAAATGGTACACCCCACGGTGGGGCCAGCACGGGTATCTACGTTAGGGAGCCGATCGAATGGGGAGTAGTGTGTACACCTAGTGGATTGTAGGGCCCCGTGGCGTCTACTTAGTCACCTAGGGGTACGCGAGAACTATTAAGTTAATTTTATAAGTCCAGGGGTGGGATCAACCTTTAAGTTAGGAATGACTGGTGTGGTGCAGTTTAGTAATTTACCTTTGGAAGGGTAGATGCGTCTTTATCTTTTATCTTAGTTTAGTTGGCTGCTTAGTATAGCCATTCATCCCCATTAGTTACCGTATATCAGTTTATGTCTTCTCTGGTTACTTTAACGATTGTATTGTTAAAGTTATAGGACTCGCTCAGACTTATGTCTGACCCCGTTGTTTTTATCTTTTTCCCCACCCTCAGGTCGTACGGTGGATCCTAGCAGTAGTGGAGCTTGATCGGATTGCTATTCCAGTCTTTAGGAGCTTGGATAGATGTAAAGCTCCAGTTACCCAGTTATCTTTTCTTTTGTTTTGGCTATTGTATGAGAGTGGGATTATGTACTTCTTTATTTTGATGGATATTGTACTTGACTTTTATTGTGGTTTTATGATGTAACCAGACATGTTTTACTTCCGCTGTTATGAGATGATATTTTAAATTTCAATTACTATTTATATCTGTCTTGTTGTAATTTTTCTATTCTATATTCACTAAAATACTCCACCGATGCTATGGCATTCCCTTAGTGAGTGATCATAGCGGGAGTGGGGTGTTACATACCACATTACCCTTGCCAGGTTATAAGCAATCTCAAAGTCATAGGATGCTAGGAAATTCATCCGTCTTTGTTGCCTCAAATTGAGATCCTTCTGCGAGAAAAAGTACTTGAGAGATTTATTATTGGTGTACAACTCGAACTTCTCTCCATGTAGATAATGGAGCCACATCTTAAGCGCGAATATTATGGCAGCTAGCTCTAAGTCATGGGTTGGGTAGTTCTCCTTATGAACTCTTAGCTTTGTGCCTCCGTAACATACTTCCTTTCCCTCTTGCATCAGAATCGCACCAAGCCCCGTACCATAAGCGTCATTGTATACTATGAACACTTTGTTCCTATCGGGCAAGGTCAAGACTTGGGTTGTTGTCAGAGCCCTCTTCAATCGCTGGAAAGCCTCATCACAATCTATATCCTATGAAAATGTCAGATTCTTCTTAGTGAGTGGGGTTGATATCTTTACGAAGTCCTTAATGAACTTCCTACGATAGCCTGCTAACCCCAGAAAACTTCTCACCTCCATTGCATTCTTTGGGATTTTCCAATCTTGAACTGCAACTACCATGCGAGATCTACCGCTATTTCCATCTTTAGAGACCACATGCCCTATAAATCTCACTTCTTTTCTCCAAAAATGACATTTGGAGAACTTCGCCTTAATCTGGTGCACACAGAGAGTTTTCAAAACCTCCATTAAATGTAAGGCATGCTCTTCCTCGCTCTTCGATAAAATCAAGATGTCATCAACAAAGACCACAACGAACTTATTTACAAACTGCTGAAACACCCTACTCGTAAGAACAACAAAATAGGCGGGTGCACTTGTCAATCCAAAAGGCATAACGAGCCACTTGAAGAAACCATCTAGATTTCTAAAAGCGGTTTTGTCTATAATGTTCTCGGTCACCCTCAACTGATGAAACCCCGTGGCCAATTCCAACTGAGAGAAAACAAATGCACCAACAAGCTGGTCAAACATATCATTTATCCGCAGGAGTGGGTGCCTATTTTACTTAGTAAGTTTTATAAACTCTCTATAATCCACATATAAGCGAATCGAACTATCCACCCTAGTGGCGAATACCAATGGAGCGCCCCATTCAGATATGCTTCGCCTAATAAACCCTTTCTCAAGTAGCTCCCCTACTTACTTGCTGAGCTCCCTCCTTTCCCTTGGAGCCATATGGCGCACAGGCAATGCAACTGGCTTTGCATTGTCCACCAAGTATATACAAAAATAAATCTTGCGCCTCGGAGATAAGCCCTGAACCTCTTCAAAAAGATCAGGATACACACAGACTACTCGTACAGATCGTAAATCATTGATAGATGCATCAAACGACTCTAGGAACCTAAGCATGACAGACCCCTTAGGCTCACAAGAAATCTCAAGGGTCCTCCCATGGCAAGTCAAATGGCTAACGACCCTCCTCCCACAATCTAGAATGGCACTATACATGGCTAGCTAATCCATCTCAAGAATCAAACCATAGCCCATGAAACCAAGCACATATATGTCACACCCAAACTCGACGCCCAACATAGATATTCTCAAGCCCTAACAAATCATAGACAGATGAGTCGTACCACCACTGAAGTTTGAGACAACAATGGGATCCACAATCATACTAGTACTAAGGAATAGAGACTCAACCACAGAATTATATATAAATGAATGTGAATCTAAATCTTTCTACGATCATAAAATTTGAAAACTCCAAACAAACCTCCGTCTCTTTAAGCCAATTCCTTGCCTCTACGAAAGTGTCTTCTCCTCAGAATGGCTTTCCACCCATAGCACAGAAATCTTTGCATATCTTAGAGAAATTATCAGCTTGCAGTAGAGGAGAAGGAACAATGGCCTCAAGATGCCTATGGAACCAACCTGGTATTGTAACGCCCTGAGGAATATTAGGTTCCCCAGACATGTTGAGAAGAAAAGGAAAAAAGGATTCAAACGGAGAATCGAAAGATATTACATATGGCTTTGGGGACTATGTTTTTCAAAATAAACTTTTCTTTTGAAAATTCCTTTTTTAAAACCTTTTTTAAAACAATTTTCAAAATATTTTATCTGATCTGGTAACCTTCAGCTTTGATACAAAGTGTGACATCCTACGTCCATTAATGTCACTCTTTATCAGAATGCATTAAGTTTCGTGAAGCGTTATAGGTAAACAGAAATAGAAACATTATTAGACAGATATAAAATAGTAGTGGAATTTAAAACTTTATTTAAGCAGAAAACATTGTGGTTCAGAACATAGTTACATCACAAGTCTAAAATGCATAATACTCAGTATATAAATTTAAAACTTCTGTCTTGTGCTAAAATCATCTGAGTACAATAACATGAAAAGAGCACAATCCCCAAAACATTAGCCAAAGTAGAGAAGGTACGAAGTCAAGCAGTATATGTCGCAGCTCCAAGCAGAATAAAAGAAGAGTCCTGATCAAACTTGAGCTTTCCCACCCTGAGAACCTGGGTAGGGAGGGGGGACAGAAGAGAAAGAAGAGGAAACAAAATAGGTCAGACATAAGTCTGGCGAGTCCAGTTACTTTTAGCATATAAATAAGTAAAAGCATCATGACAGACATATAAACTAGATAAGAGAGATACAGCATACAAGGCAAGTATGATAGGATAAAAAGGAAAATATGATAAAATAGATAGCACTTCCATAACACTTTTCTTTCTCTGCACCAATACTAGTATCATAAGAACAAGATAATCCCTAAAAAGTACAAGATGGTAGACTTAGATGTACATCTAGTGAGAGGTTTTACCTCATACAATAACAGGCAACCCAACTGAACATACTGGTGTTACCACTAAGGATAATAACGAGCTCCTAAACAAGCGAGACTAGATGTACCCTAATTACTACCCCAATCGACCGGCTCCCTACTACGTAGATACCATGTGCTGGCCTCACAGTAGGATGTATCACTTCCTAAAGTGGCAACCTTTTATTTTCAGGATGTGCACAACCATATCTATCGATGTCACACCGTCTTAGCCTCCCTAGTCCGGACCCATGCACACACATGACCCCATCGGAATGCACTGCCCACATTGTTCCCCCTTTTGGATCTCTAACAATCTGCTTAGTAAGCGTGCCCCGAGTCTGACCTAGTTCGAAGTACTCATTTGATACCTATATGGGTTACTGATTGAAATAGGTCGCACAAACAAGTTGATGCAAGCTTCCCCCTATTTAAGGACCCGTAACTTCCCCGTTAAGGAAAGAGCGGATACTTCGAGAACAACACACAAAAGAACGAATACAGAAGAACATTTCATTGTTTATTACAACAATTCCATCAGAATACAAGAATATACAGAGTAGGAATGAATATTATACAATAGAATAATATAAGAGATTACAATAAATTACATAGCAGCGGAAAAATAATACAACTGAAGGCGATACACGAATACAGAGCTTTCCAAGCATCGTTCCAGTTGTAAATCAGGATCCTGTGAATATAAATCTGCAAAAACCCAACTACTAGCTGCCCGTGTCGAAAATAAGGGCACCCAGAGTTTAGGTTAAAACAATAAACTCCAGGTCAGTCATGTGACTGGTGTGGGAACTAAAACCGTTATTTAAAGCTTTACTTTAAAAGAGAGTAATTCAAGGGACCACGCTGTATAACACGGAACGGGTTTCCTCCCAAGAATACCAGTGCATAGAATAAATAGCGCAATGCTTTTTCAAAAAATGAAGCTATTATAAGACCCGGGTCCCATAACACAATGCAACGCAAGCCGGAGGATAGGGTTTTCCCTTATAATAGCCAAACATGCTTAATACGTTTAAAACAAATCATTTGATACTATAATAAGTGTATAGTGTCAAAACAATTTCAATCATAAATTTCAATCATAGACGACATAAGTGCCCCATCCCACTATGTCGCCATACTAGGCTCTACAAATAAAACCGAAATATCTCGTATTGGAAATTGGATTTCCATCATGAGTCGAGGCAAGGGGCAAGCTCCTCTCCGCTTCGAGGCACTCTTGCAAATGCCTTGGGACTACGCACTCTGGGAAACCCCTGGAATCGGCTGGGCTGGTCCTCTCTTACGTTTGAAGATCGGCAATTCCTGAACACACGTTTCTCGGTCCTTACAGACCTAAAATCGAGGAGCCTCGCATCCAACAACCACTCGGGTAAAAAGTATATAAATGTCAGGGCTGGTAGGTCATTGACATCACCCATAGCTAGAAAGAAATGTCGTGTTCTCCCAGCGGTCACTCTCCCGTTTTTAACTCATACCGAGGTGTGATGCTCGCGAATTCACGTTATACACAAAGCTACGCCACGTAGGCCGTGCTTTGGTCATCAACCACAAGACTCTGCTTTTCAACTAAAGTCTTGATCCTTGCATCTCCGCGTGCCACACAGGAAATTCATGTCATGCGATTGATATCTATTGATATATAACCTCTAAGCTCGTACGTCTCAGAGAAGGGCGTTAAGCATGAGAATAAATTTTCCGCCGCCAAACAGATATATATTTAAAAGAAATCAATCAACACAGAATAAAATCCAATGTCAGACACACAATCCATTTACAAGTTCGTTCTGGGTCTGAACGAAACCGGAGGCACTTTCCTCGCATATCCATCAATCTCCAAGTACGTCTGGACGACCACCAATTGATTCCCTCATCTTGGGTGTATAGCCCAATCAAGATCATCAGTAATCACCCAGACGATGTGAAGACTTCCGGTCTTCAACCACCGTCCTCATCTTTGACATATCGTCGAATCGGTTATTCAGAATGGGTATAAACCTGGCCTTACTGAATAACCCGCGTATATAGTAAACAAATGTTACAAAAACACAACGTACGCCTCATTCCAATTCATTAGTCACTAACCGTAAATTAGCAAGAGAACGTTTCCCCAAATATTAATCTCGAAGGCCGAAACCAACATCAGATCAATACCCAGAAAACCATCCTTCTTAGCTAACCTACAATTAGTTTCTAAATTTCACATTCTTAGGGAAAGGTTCCCATTAATTTCATCAAAGATAAATTCTTTAAAATTTATTCTTTAATCTCCCTTTGTATATCATTTTAAACCATATTATGGTTTTCCAAACAAGTCGGGATTAGCGAACCACACCGAAGTAATTATTTATTTTATTTCCCAATCCCAACATATTCATCCCATGAAGCAAAACTGGTAATACTCCATATCTAACACCACGGTGTTATCGGTATAATTAATTACCAATTCACGTTCAAATCTTATTAAAGATTTAACTACCGCTTTGGAGCAAAACTGGTGATACTCCATTCCCGCTTACTTTCCAAATTTGATAATTTAAATTATCAATTCACATTTCAATCTAATTACAGGTTCATTAAAACTTCTTTTACTAGGTTAAAGAATTAATGTCATTTAAAACACAATTCACGATAAACCCAAATCACATTCTATTTACTGTCGGGTTAAAGAACAAGTTTTATTTAAAGCACCGCTCACGATAAACCCACAAATCAATTCTAATTCAATTCCAATCAAATATATTAGAAATTCTGATTATTTAAAACCCCTTTTAAATCCAATTTATTTGTTTAAAAATATTTTTGTTTTAAATTTAGTTCAAAACTAGTTCATTTCGATAAAAAAATCTATTTTTATCTTTACAAATGTGGGATTTTTCATCCCAGTTCTTCACAAATCATTTCTTATGATTTTACACAAATTATTGATATTTTTAATAATTTTATCAAGGCCCGTACAGTCGATTTTCATCAACGGCCATCGAACTGCACTTACAGCGACCTTTTTTGAAATTGATTTGGACATATCTCCAAATCCAACCGTTAGATTTCAAATTTCTAATATTCATTACAAACCTCTTTCGGATACGAACCCAACGGTTCCGGTTTTAGGAGAATCCGACGGTCGGATCTCCCGTAACGTCCATTCGAGGCCAATGGTCGAAATTCACGAACTGCCGCAGCGCGGCGCGTTCTATTCAGGCCATTATATATAATATATATATATATATATATATATATATATATATATATATATATATATATATATTACATATATTTCGTCGATTTCCTTTCAAAATGAATTTTATAAATCATTTTAAATTCGTTTCGAAACAATTTCAACTTCCATTTCAAATTCAAATCAAAATTGAAATTTCCTTATAAATTCGTTTTAAATTCCTTTCAAATTAATTTTAATTCAAATCGATTTTTAATTCAATTTCAGTACAATTCGAATTCGTTTTCTATTCAATTCGAATTTGTTTACCATATTCAATTCAGTTCAATTCGAATTCGTTTTATATTCAATTCAATTCGAATTCGTGTTATACTCAATTCAATTCGAATTCGTTTTCAATTTGAATTCATTTCGAATTCATTTTATTTTCAATTCAATTCAAATTCGTTTTCAATTCAAATTCATTTCGAATTCGTTTTATATTCAATTCAATTCGAATTCGTTTTCAATTCGAATTCATTTTATTTCCAAAATATTCGATTTTGAAATCACTTTTCAATATTCATTAAAAACAAATAAAATCGATATAAATATCGTTCGCATCAAAATAGCGCATATCTAATCAACACGGCTTTATATTTTTCAATAACCTTGTTGTTTTATTCAACAAATGAATATTTATTTCTTTTAATACATGACTAATCTCAACAAATGAGTTCTGTCAACACGCGACTATTTTTGTTATTTAATATATTTTATAAAATTATGATTTCTATCGTTTGATTTCAAATCAGACTCCAACCGTAAATTAGTAAGAGAACGATTCCCTAAATATTAACCCCGAAGGTCGAAACCAACATCAGATCAATATCCTGGAGACCACTCATCTTATCTATTTTCCAGTTAGTTTCTAATTTTATATATGATAAAGATATAAAGTTTATTGTTAAAATATTTCATTCAATACATGACTAATCTCAACAGATGATTACTGTCAACACATGATCTTTCATTTTATAATAATCTTTATCTTTCCAATTGGAATGAGGCCCAATCAATTACCATATAATGTTAATTATATGAATTCCATACAACACATGTATATAACAACAACGATAAACAATCAACCATCATCCAAAGTGCACCACACAACTACATAAGCATCAAATATAAATAATTAACGCTTACACAGCCTGTCGACCAATCGATCGACATACAATTAAATAATTGGGATTAGTGTACGCCAAATATCATCCCAACACCCGTGTGGGGTTTCAAATCAACAAACACTGAATATTATTTGTGCAGTTGGGCGATGTGTAAAATTTATCGTCCCAATCAATATCCTTCAAATAGGTGTACAAAAACAAACCGTCCGGTTTGTAAATGAATATTTATTTTATTCACATTCTCGTTAAAAATTATATTTTTAACGGCCATAATATTTTATTCAACCTATGAATATTCTATTCGGTTCATTTATTAAATAGAATGATATCTTTATTTTTCTAACTTATTTTAGAAAATTTCGATGGCATAACGGCACGATACTAGAAACGGGACAAGGCCTATCCTTATCCCCGGTCTAATAATGGCCCACGCCATACACATATCAATCAAATCCATTCCATTTCACCAAATAATCAAATTCAAATCAAATAATCTAACCAACAACACAACCAAACAAACAAGTCCATGGTCTGTGGACGATGGTGTCGGGTGCTGCTAAACACCGTCTACATCCTTGTATATATACTTAACTAGAAAAGTTAATTTAAGGTGAGAAGTTCTCACCCAGAAGGTAATCCAAACACCACGACTCTTCATATGTAGGAAATCTTCGTCATGTTTCCAACGCAGTCTGTTTCACGATGTTTATATTAAAAATCACATTTTTATAACTTCGCTATATATATATAAATCACATTTTAATAAAGCTACCACATATTTTTAAATCAATGTATATTTCTATTTGTAAAGCATTGTATATTTCTAAAACAAAGTATATTTTTATTTCTTAACCAAAGTATATTTTTATTTCTTAACCAAAGTATATTTTTATTTCTTAACCAAAGTATATTTTTAAAACATTTTATTTGTTCACTTGTAATTTAAAAATCATATTTTTCCCTATAATCAAAAATCAGATCAAAATTATATGAGGAAATCAAAGGACTCACATTTTTCTCCTGCTTGGGGTGGTCGTCGACTGGTGGGCGAGCAAAAGAGAAGCGCGGTGTCAGGGTTAGAGGTGCACTGGAGTCAGAGGGGAAGCAGGCGCTCGCGGTTGTGCCAGTGACCGGCGACGGTTGGTGCGCGATGGCGCTCACATTGTGGAATCTCGAGGTGGACTGGGTCAACGCGGGTTCAAGAGGAATAAGGGGGGGTCAACGTCGAGGTGAAGGGGGGCGGAAGCAATGGAAGAGGAGGCGATTCCGGCGGTTGGTGGTGGTGGGGTAGAGGGGCAACGGGGTGAAGGTGAACGAGGCCCGCCATTTTCAATTTGGGGATCAGTTTTCTGATTGGAGAAAAAAAAGAAGAGAGGAGGGGGTTAAAGGGAAATTTTTATATATTATTTTATATTATTTATTTCCTTTAAGGTTGACTTTCCATTAGAAATCCAAACGAGGCCCAACGATTGTAACTCATAGTGTAATACCCCCATTTCGAACACAATGGGATATGCCGCATAAGCCAATTCGACCATTACGATCAGTTTCCGCTAAATTTAAAATATAAATCATTATATTCTAAATTCAAACGCACATTTCAGTTTACCGAGGCCACATATGGACTCTAAAAATTCCAAAAAAATTATTTCTAGCTTCATATTGACGATACGGTCCTAACAAAACTAATTTCGTCAAATTCTGAGACCGTTTGAAAAATGGCCATTTTCCAGTCGATTAAAATCAACTGAAACTAGTCAAACGCGTTTTCCTTTGCCACGCTCACATATTGATTCGAAAAATTATGAATTTTGGAATCTAGCAATAACTTTACATCCCGGATCTAACAAAAGTGGTTTCATCGAAATCCGAGGTCTTATGCAAAATTTCCATTTTTAAGGGCCTGAATTCCATAGCGACTTTTCAGAATTTTCAACTAGACATATCCTTTTATTCCCGCTATGAAATTTTGATTTTCCAGATTCGTTGGAAAGATATTCTTAAATAGATTCGAATATTTTTGGTTTCGTTAAAATCCGGTTTATTTTGCACCCGATACATTCATTTGAAATTTGAAATCGAATTTTCGAACTACCGCGCCATTTTCAATTCCTTTTATAATTTAATATATATATATATATATATTCCAACGACGATCAATATAAATATATACGTTCTATTTCTATTCAAAATAAATTTCTCATTGATATTATTTAAAATAATTTATTTTAAATATTCCAAATTCACTAAAATTGCCAAAATAAATTTTTTAAATTGGCTCGCATTTTCCGGGTTGTTACAATCTCCCTCGCTTAAAACTTTTCATCCTAAAAAAGGAACGAAGCCAAAAGTTGTTTAACAAATCAAATCAACATCCAGTATTTTGATTACGGCTTAAGTTCTTCAACTTTTCAGTTTCTAAGAACTTTTCAAATTTTACAAAAATTTGGCTAACACCCTAAATTTCCGAAAAAATTTCGCCATAACCTCCCCTGCACCGGGAGCACCGAGAAAATCCCGAAATTGCCATACAGGCCCTCGGATCTCAAAAAGAAAAAGCCAAGCGGCTCATAAAATCATCATCACCCAAACAAAACAGTAAATTATGGTAAACATGTACCTATTTGTCGGGCAAACAATCTTATTCTTCGCTCTAGCCTCCTTGCTGTGACCATGTGTGTACATGCATGCAATTGCAAATAATTTTCGAAACAATTCGATATTTGATACAATTAGGCATAATGGTTCAAAATTATCAAACAAATAACAAACAACACAGATATCAATCAATTAGTGGATTAACGTTTCAAATTCTCAATTTTGATACTTATACAGAAAATCATGTTTTTGATGCCAAATCACAACAATAAATCTATCTATATAAGTTTTGGTTCTCATACCAGTCTGATGGAAATATATAGATATCACACCTTCGAAACACGAAAATAAATACTGGTGATGGCGCGCCATCATCAGAATCATGTCCGGACGACTAGAGTGTGATTCTATATCTATCCAGTATATTAAAACTTCGAATATACATTCATGACGCGTATATGCAAAATCTTTATATATTGGATTGTCCAAATTCAATACAAATAAATATTCAAATACGTATAAAACGATTTAAATTTCAAAACAATATGGTTTTCATTTGAAATATATACTCTTCACACTCGTTCTAGGATACTACTGATCCTATCTCTAACGATTTATTCTAATTGGATATTACTAATCCAATATCTGATGAATTCTTTCGTTCGGTTCTAATGTGTCTTGTTCTCGAGCTCTGTAAACCAAAGCTCTGATACCAACTTTAAGGACCCGTAACTTCCCCGTTAAGGAAAGAGCGGATACTTCGAGAACAACACACAAAAGAACGCAGACGGAAGAACAATTCATTGTTTATTACAACAATTCCATCAGAATACAAGAATACACAGAGTAGGAATGAATATTATACAACAGAATAATATCAGAGATTACAATAAATTACATAGCAGTGCAAAAATAATACAACGCACAACTGAAGGTGATACACGAATACAGAGCTTTCCGAGTATCGTTCCAGTTGTAAATCAGGATCCTGTGAATATAAATCTTCAAAAAACCCAACTACTAGCTGTCCGTGTCGAAAATAAGGGCACCCAGAGTTTAGGTCAAAACAATAAACTCCAGGTCAGTCATGTGACTGGTGTGAGAACTAAAACCGTTATTTAAAGCTTTACTTTAAAAGAGAGTAATTCAAGGTGCCACACCGTATAACACGGAACGGGTTTCCTCCCAAGAACACCAGTGCATAGAATAAACAACGCAATGCTTTTTCGAAAAATGAAGCTATTATAAGACCCAGGTCCCATCACACAATGCAACGCAAGCCGGAGGATAGGGTTTTCCCTTATAATAGCCGAACATGCTTAATACGTTTAAACCAAATCATTTGATACTATAATAAGGGTATAGTGTCAAAACAATTTTAATCATAAATATCAATCATAGACGGCATAAGTGCCCCATCCCACTATGTCGCCCTACTAGGCTCTACAAATAAAACCGAAATATCTCGTATTGGAAATTGGATTTCCGTCATGAGTTGAGGCAAGGGGCAAGCTCCTCTCCGCTTCGAGACACTCTAGCAAATGCCTCGGGACTACGCACTCTGGGCAACCCCTGGAATCGGCTGGGCCGGTCCTCTCTTACGTTTGAGGATTGGCAATTCCTGAACACACGTTTCCCGGTCCTTACAGAACTAAAATTGAGGCGCCTCGCATCCAACAACCACTCGGTTAAAAAGTATGTAAATGTCAGGGCTAGTAGGTCACTGACATCACCCATAGCTAGAAAGAAACGTCGTGTTCTCCCAGTGGTCGCTTTCCCGTTTTCAACTCATACCGAGGTGTGAGGCTAGCGAATTCACGTTATACACAAAGCTACGCCACGTAGGTCGTGCTTTGATCATCAACCACAAGACTCTGTTTTTCAACTAAAGCCTTGATCCTTGCATCTCAGCGTGCCACACAGGCAATTCATGCCATGCGATTGATATCTATTGATATATAACCTCTAAGCTCGTACGTCTCAGAGAAGGGCGTTAAGCAAGAGAATAAATTCTCCACCGCCAAACAGATATATATTTAACAGAAATCAATCAATACAGAATAAAATCCAATGTCAGACACACAATCCATTTACAAGTTCGTTCTGGGTCTGAACGAAACCGGAGGCACTTTCCTCGCATATCCATCAATCTCCAAGCACGTCTGGATGACCACCAACTGATTCCCTCATCTTGGGTGTACAGCCCAATCAAGATCATCAGTAATCACCCGGACGATGTGAAGACTTCATGTCTTCAACCACCGTCCTCATCTTCGATAGATCGTCGAATCGGTTATTCAGAATGGGTATAAACCCGGTCTTTCTTAATAACTCGCGTATATAGTAAACAAATGTTACACAAACACAACATACTCCTCATTCCAATTCATCAGTCACTAACCATAAATTAGCAAGAGAACGATTCCCTAAATATTAATCCCGA
>JASFAX010003389.1:0-42610 GCA_030737875.1 Allium sativum | reverse complement strand
TATTCGAAGTGAGTTAATCGAATATTGGTTATTCGAAGTGAGCTAATCGAATATTGGTTATTCGAAGTGAGTTAATCGAATATTGGTTATTCGAAGTGAGTTAATCGAATATTGGTTATTCAAAAATGGGAGTTATCAAATCTAGTAGGATTAAAGGAGTTAATCGAATCTAGTTTATTCGAATAGAAGTAAAGGAGTTAATCGAATCTAGTTTATTCGAATAGAAGTAAAGGAGTTAATCGAATCTAGTTTATTCGAATAGAATTAAAGGAGTATCGAATATAGTTATTCGAAAGGAGTTAAGTGGAAAAGGTTAATAGATTAGAATTAAATCAAATAGAGATATTCGAAAGAGAATTACGTAAGGAAGTGTTAAAGATTGAGGAAGGGGAAACTTATCTTATTTCGAGGTTAAAAATGTCGTTCAGTTAAGGTCTGAGAGGTAATTATACCCCAACTTGATTGACTTTGTTTTTAATTTAGAAATGGTTAAGGTTCGAAAGTGAAAGTGGTTAAGTGGAAGTAGTTAATGAGTATAGTGGTTTGGGTCGTCATCGCGAGGTGGATTTAAATATCCATTTAAATCCAAATAAAGGAGTATTTGGAAATGTTTTCTAAATCAGAATCAGAATGAAATCAAAGATTGGAAATTGAAAATATGAACTAGAAAATGAAATGTTTATTTATAAGGAAAAGAATAAATTAATGATAGGATAAAATTTAAGAGTTAATAAAGTTAAATGATGTTTGATTGATATTATTTCCACCTGGAAATAATATCGTTGTTTGCACACTTGTTTTTCTTTGATAGTTAACTCACAGACTATCGAAGTTTTGACCATTTTAACGTTGTTAATATGGAGAGACCGGTTGGATTATTATCCAAAGAACCACTCTGTATTGGCTTAAGCGTCGCGAATCATATATGCCAAAGATAATTGAAGACGGAGTAAAATGTAAGGGCTGTTGTATAAGTCTTAGATAACAGTGACTAAGGTGGACATACGGAATAGTGCCTTCGGTTTGTCCAGTCCCAGGATAACTTGTATGGACGAAGGTCTGACAGAGTATATCCAATGGATCGCGTAAGTTGATCTGTTCAAACGTATTCACGTTTGGTGGCGGAGGAATTCGTTTCTCTTAGTTGTATACCCGTGTTATTTTTGGATAAATCAATTTGTTATTTGGCGGGTATGACGATGTGACATTCTAAGTGAATGAGGATGACTTGTGTGGATTAATGTCTGACAGAGTATTTCCAGAAAGGTAACGTACTTTGATTTCTTCAACTGTACCAAGAGTGGAAGCGGAGAAGGAAACTTCTTTAGCTAACACGTAATGTACTGTTGTAGACATCAATTTGTGATTTTCGATGGATCTGACAATGTGGCATTCGAAGTGAATCTGATGTGATGATAAAGCGTAGCTTCTAGCCTCATCAACCGGTAAATGACAGAAATCGGGCAGGCAGCAAGGCTAAGTCGGTCGCACCGAAGTAGGGTGTATAATCACCTATCTAGAGAATATTCATTTGCTTCTTTAATCTATCAATGTTGTCCCATATATATATACGGGAACGGTTGCTGATCCCAACCGTTGGTGATATACATTCGATACACTCAAGCAAAATGAGTGGTCGGTCATGTGTGGCTGAGTTACAACATGTTCTTGTTGAACTCCAGTGTATCGTTCCTAGAGTACATTGATCGGAAGGTGGTTCCATACCTTGTCATAGATGGAAATCCATTACCCAATACGTGCTTGCGGTTTTTGATTGTATACTATATGTAGAACGTGAGATGAAAGCGTTTCTGCTAGATGATTATTATATTGTGGTTGATAGACATTATTGTAATATCAAAAGGTTTTGATATAAAGATATTTTGGATTCTCATAAGGAAAAAACCCGTTCCGTTCTGCGGCGTGGTCTTATGAGATATCGTTTACTTGTTCATATACCTGTTTAAGCTGTTTTACTCACACCAGTCCCATGACTGACCCGGAGTTTACTTTGTTGTTTTCCCTAAACTCTTGGGTGCCTAAATTTGTACGGGCAGTCAAGTAGTCGGGATTTACATATATACCTGGAGAGCTTGGAGCAGGAGGCTTCAGGATCATATAGTTATAGTTTATTTCCGCTGTGTTGTAAGTGTTGTACTCTGATAAGTTCTATTGTATACATAACTGTTATATTTCAAAGTTATGTTTTCTATTATATGTTATTCGTTCCGCTGTGAGGTTCGTGTTACTCTGATGTTGTGTTCTTCTTCTTCTTCTATTCTAAGTTTCTATCTTATCTATTCTCACCCTCTAATTTCTTTCATTAATTACCGGGATTTTTCGATGTTTTGGTTATCGACATCGAGTTTATGTCGATAACCAAAGTCACTCAAAATCCGGGTTGTTACAGGGACATTTTAAGGCGCCCAAGTGAGCGCCAGAGAATGTTATGCAATAGAATGGAAGAACGCGCGCAACAAGAAAAAGGGCAAAGCCGTGCCCACGCCTTCTTGCGCCAAGAACATCTCAGCATTGCAATAAGCGGCGTCTGGGCCATCGCTCGGGCACCACTGCCGTCTTTCCGATGACCTCGACCCACGGAAGGACGAAGAGCCCGAATATGAGAGGGCCACCCCGGTCGAATCCACAGAGGATGTTCCCGTCAACCTCGACAACCCGACAAGGGTGTTGAAGGTAGGATCGCAACTCCACCCCGCAATCAAAGAAGATCTTATAGATTTCCTGAAGGCCAACTTGGATATGTTCGCATGGACTCACTCCAACATGAAAGGCATCGATCCCGCTGTTGCTTGTCACGTTCTGAGCATATATCCTACGATGCCTCCGGTCAAGCAGAAACGGCGCTTCTTAGGACACAAGAGGTCCAAAGCACTCGAGGAAGAGGTAGACTGCCTACTCAACAACAACTTCATTCGCGAAGACGACTACCCTGAGTGGGTCTCCAATCCGGTCTTGGTCAAGAAAGCCAACTGTAAACGGCGAACGTGCGTCGACTTCCCGATTTAAACAAGGCATGTCCCAAGGAAAACTTCCTGCTCCCGAAGATCGACAGACTAGTCGACTCAACTGCCGGGTACCAACTACTATCTTTCGTGGATACCTATTCAGGATACAATCAAATCCCAATGAATCTTCGTGACCAGGATTATACCTCCTTTATAACCGACCTCGGACTTTACTGCTACCGTGTCATGCCTTTTGGCCTCAAGAACGCTAGTGCCACTTATCAACGAATGGTCAATCGTCTCTTTAAACATCAAATCGGGAGATCCATGGAGGTGTACGTGGACGATATGCTGGTAAAATCTAGAATATCAAGTGACCACGTCCACGACCTCTCCAAAATGTTCGATGTCCTCCGCCAGTACGACAAGAAACTCAACCCCTTGAAATGCTCCTTTGGAGTCGTCTCAGGAAAATTCTTGGGTTTCATTGTCAATTCTCGGGGCATCGAAGCCAATCCAGAAAAATTCCAAGCTATTCGGGACATCCAAATCCCCAAAGGCATCAGAGATGTCCAAAGTCCGAACGGAAAGGTCGCCGCTTTAAGTAGGTTCATCTCTAAGGCCACCGACAAGTGCATCGCTTTCTTTGATTTACTTCGAAAAGGGAAACGCAACTTCGAGTGGTCCCCCGAATGCGTCTCGGCATTCAAATAACTTATAGATCACTTAGAGCGACCACCTATCCTATCTAAGCCCATAGACCATGAGGACTTATACATTTATCTAGCTATTTCTGCGCAGGCAATCAGCTTGGCACTAATACGCCTCGAAGATCGCATCCAATGGCCCATCTACTATATCAGCAAGCAGGTGACAGGGGCAGAGAAGAATTATCCGAAGCTGGAAAAGCTGGTGTTCTGCTTGTTGATCTCCTCTCGAAAGCTTCGACCATACTTCCAGTCTCATCCCATAAAAGTTTTCGCCGACTAACCGTTGCGTCCGGTCCTACAGCGGCTCGAGGCGTCCGGCCGACTACTGAAATGGAGTATGGAGCTAAGCCAATTCGAGATAACATTCATCCTTCGGCGAGGCATCCTCGGCCAAGCCCTCGCGGACTTCATAGTAGAATTCATTGCACCAAAGGAGGCTCCTACGGAGAACGCTGGAGCTCCCGATATCCAATGGAAATTATTCGTGGACTGCTCTTCTAACAGGAAATGCTCCAGGGCCGGAGTCGTCCTCATCACCCTCGAAGAACGCCCGATATATTACGCGTTAAGACTAAATTTCCCTGCTACCAACAACGACGTGGAATATGAGGCCTTGAAAGCCGGGCTTAGAATCGCGATCGAACTCAAGCTAGAGACCGTCCAAATCTTCTCCGATTCTCAGCTTATTGTCCGTCAAGTGCAAGGAGAGTATCAAGCGAAAGAGGGACGACTTTCCCTATACCTGGGCTGGGTTCAGTAGCTACTCACTCACTTCAACCATTTTGTCATCACCCATGTCCCTCGAGAGAAAAATCAAAAAGCAGATTCCCTCGCCAAGATGGCAAGCGCCGAAGACCCGCAACTTAATGGGTTCGCCCCAATTGAACACTCCGAGCATCAAGCAAGGACAAACTGAGATGGTCATGGGTGCCGAACCCGAGCCCGAGTCATGGATGACGCCGATCAGGAATTACCTACAGCACGGGACCCTACCAAAGCACTACAACGAAAGGCGGGCGCTCACTCGCCAATCAGCTCGGTACCTTCTTATGCATGGAGTACATAACCGCAGGGGTTTTTTCTGTTCCCTTGCTCCGATGCGTAGCCCATGGCGACACCCTCCGAGTACTGAGCAACGTGCATGAAGGCGAATGCGGTGACCACACTGGGGGGCAAACCCTGGCCAAAAAAATACTCAGATATGGTTATTATTGGCCCTGGCTTGATCAAGACGCCGTGGACTACGCCCGCAAGTGCAATAAGTGCCAGTGCTTCTCCAAGAGCCCCGCCTACCGAATTATCTAAAATGGTCAGCCTATGGCTGTTTTCCATGTGGGGAATCGACATCATCGGAACTCTTCCAATGGCTAGAGGCGGGGCACGATACGCCGTCGTCGCAGTGGACTATTTCACCAAGTGGGCAGAAGCTGAAGACCTCGTTACTATTACCACGAAGAAAATGATCAACTTCGTTGTCCGCAATATTATTACCCGCTATGGGGTTCCCCAAACTATCATCTCAGGCAACGACACTCAGTTCGAGAGCGCTGAGTTCAAAACCTTCTGTCAACGCCATGGCATCGATAAAAGATTTTCAGCAGTGGCTCATCCTCAAGCCAATGAGCAAGTCGAGGCTATTAATAAAGTCCTCAAATCCATCATCAAGAAACGTCTGGAAAAGGCTGGGGGCATATGGGAAGACGAGCTTCCTCTGGCCCTATGGGCCTACCGGACCACCCACAAGACAGCAACCGGTCATACTCCTTTCGCCCTTGCATACGGATCTGAAGCCGTCATTCCCATCGAGCTCAAGCTTCAATCCCATCGAGTCACTTACTATGATCCCAAGACAAACCAAGATCTACATCTGGAGTCACTCGACTTATTGGAGGAAAAAAGGAACGAAGCCGACCTCCGAGCCGCCGCCCAACGGCAACGAGTAGCATGATACTTCAATTTCAGGGTCCACCGTAAGGACCTCAACATCGGCGACCTTGTCTTGAAGTGGATTTTTCCCCCGCCAACAGGCCTTGCGCCTCTTTGGGAAGGCCCGTACTCCATATAGCGAAAGCTTAACGATGGAACTTTCAAACTCGCCATCGTCGACGGAGCTGAACTCCCAAGGGCATGGAACAGCGAACAACTCTGCCGCTACTTTACATAACTCAATTTACGGTTGTTTATGCTTTCCAACAATGTTTTATTTTCTAGAAATTCAAGGCATTATAAAGGCTACTACTGCCAAAGTTATTAGTAGAAATGATGTTCAGTTTCCTATCTCCTTGTTGTTTACTTCTCGCATGATGTGTCTTGCTAGTTCTGACAACATGCATAAATCAAACATACGATGGCGGTATCGGCACCCTGGGGACGGGAGCCGGTGCTGTCGTCCCAACCTCGAGCCAACATCGAGGCTAACATACTTGGCTATGTCCGGCACCCCGAGCACGGAAGTCGGCAATGCTACTCGAATCGCCGCCCCATGGCACGACCGAGTATAAACAACCACTAACTCGAACTTCGGCCCCGTGACGAGACCGAGGATAAATCGTTCTGCGTCCAAGCCCAGGCGACCTCACGCATCCACCCAGCAGCCGACTAGGAGTGATGCAAGTCTCCCTTCGCCGGTTGCGGGTGCCGGTCGAATCTTGGCGCAACACCAAGACCGACCTTAAATCGTTTCTTCCCCCTATGCTCTCAAGGCTTAGGTGTAGCCCATGGCCACGATCGGACCTTACGAGCTGATGATCCGGGCTTACCTCGTCGGCGAATAAACGATGCCGATGGCTTGCCCTAACCCGATGAATGACGGGAGAGCCACCCACCTGGCGGACCGCATAACGTGACGCCTTACGCCTTCGTTATACTTGGGATTAACCCTGGGCAACCCAAAATAGCAGGCGCACAGCCTGGTTTTGCAAACTACGGGTTCCCTGAGCTAAGGAAAACTTACTGAAACCAGCGCTCTATTACACCCCTCTGGAATAATTGACCCAGAGCGCGGTACTCGATCAATTTTATGACAAGTGCTACGATAAGTATGCTTATGCAAGTACAGGACGCTAGAAAACATAAAAAGAACATCTGAACACTTGACATAAGCTGCGATCTTTACTACTTCCTATTTCAATTTTTACACACACACACACATTTAACAGGCTACGTGTCTTTCTAATGACAGGGTATAAATGAGAACCACACCATGTCTTGAAAAACCAAAAGCGAGGGTCGTACTCACATAAACTATTGGCCTACACTACCAAAATAATGGTAACTTTTCTTAAGTTACTAACACTAATCATGATTTTTCCTTTTGTGCTTGTTCTTTTTCTTTGCAGATTCAGCACTTGACGGTACTCCCCCAGCACCAGATCTCTTCCTACTCGACCCACTCCTGCTTCCTCGGCCCTTCGGAGGAGTAACCGATTCGTGAGAAACCGAAATGCGTCGTTCATCGGCACCGTCACCGCTAGAGATCTCAACGATGTCGGTAGTAACGACAAGCGGCATAGACATGGGGGCACTCCCAAAAACCGGCCCTGTCACGGCCTCGCTCTATTTCGGGATCTCCTTTCCTTCCCGTTCAGCCCTCTCCTTCTCCTCCACGTCTTCCCGTTTGGCAACCATTTTGGCTTTTTGAGCCGCCACCAGAGGCGCCATCGAAGACACGTCGGCTTCCACGGGGCCTCTGGCAGGAGCAATCTGTCTGTCCACCACCTCTCCCTCCTCATTAAGGATTTCACACATGCTAGGAGTTATCTCGATCCGCGAGAAAGTGTCAAGCCGATCACCACCCTCTCTAAACTTCATCTCCGCAGGCCATGGTCCAGTCTCAGTCGTCTGTGTGATCATGGAGGTAGGGTCAGGCGTTGACAGCCCAGAAGAAGCTGCACAGCAAAAATGCAACCTTTTTAGTCTGCAAATTTGGTAATCATGTCATCCTCAGGGATGCAGGATAAAGGGAATTTACCTACGGTCAGGGACGATGTAGTGAGGGAAGGAAAGACACTCATAACTGTAGGTAAGTTAAAGCCGGTACCCCCAAGAGCCGGATGGTCGGGATTGTACTCAGTGGAGGCTTGGGCCAAGGTTCCGGGGCCACTCACCATAGCAGACTCGGGGGCCGGTGTAGGTAAGAACTCCCCTCTGCAAATGTAGCCGCCACAGTCACGCTCTCAGTGAGGGCGGATTTCCCCTTATCAGCATTAAGCCTGGCCGACCTCTCTCTCTCGGCATCCTCTAGCAACTGTCTCCTTCCCTCCTCCAGCTTCTCGCGCTCCTTATCAGTCAGAAGGTCGATCATAAGTTGGCGCTCATCCAAAGCGCTCACATCCACTCGACGCAAACGGGCCTCATACGGGACCAAACTCCCCCAAGTTCGGGCCAGCACATGGGAGTAGTCTTCGACCCATGTAAGCCCATGGAATTTCAGAATCTTTACATACATATTTTGGATACCTTCCTCAAAGGACGATCCAACGCGGAACTCCGTGTCCCCAAGCCGTTCCCTCAGTTGCTCAACTTCTCTCAGATGTTCGGCCTTCAGCCCATCAACCGTGCTCAACACATCCCGATTACGAGCCTCGGCGTCCTCCCTTGCTTTACTCATAGCATCCAGTTGCCTCTTTAGCTCAGCAACCTTGGCGTTCTCGGCTCGCAACCTTTCATTCTCCGTCCTAAGAGCAGCATTATCATTTTGGAATTCGGTAACCTTCGAATTGTCCTTCTCCAAGATACCACACACTCGCACCAGATTAGCCTTGTCCTTTTTTAAGGCCGTGTTCTCGGTATTTAAGTCGGCCATGGTGTCTTTAAAATTCGAAAGGGCATGCTCCGACTCCCTCTTCAGTATATTGTAAGCTTGCGTCATCTCAGCTGCAACGACAAGATCCGTAAGCTAGCATTCAAGGGTTTGATAATGCGTAAAAGAAGACTTACAACGCGGGGAATGGGCATACCTATCTTCTTGTTCAAATATTCAACAGTGGTCTTCCCGGCATCAATGGTCAACCTCTGGTTAAAAAGCTCCAAGTTCTTCTCTTTGATCAGCTCCGAAAGGCGGAAAGAATACTTAGTAAGCTCGTTGGCTTGATGATACGCAGCTCGAACATGCATCCACATCTCTCCCGACTCCCTGCTAGGAGCTGGGAGGAGATCAAGAAGGGACGCCAGCTCGTCAAAGTAGTACTGGGGAAAATACAACTCGAAGAATGTTCTGCTTTCCTCTGCATAAAACGCTTGAATTTGGGATTTAGTCAGGTCTGGCATCCCCGGCACAGCCTCCCTACCCGGTCCTGGTTGACCAAACAGCAACTCCTTCCCCTTAGCAGGCTGAACGGGAGCTACAGGGGCAGTACACGGGGAAGTTGTCGAAGGTCGGGAGCCGCCTAGGTTAAGTCGAGAATCTCCCGCAAACACACGAATGGAAGGAGGAGGAGGGGTCGGGGATCGCCGAGATCGATCCCTACCCCGATGTTCACCACTCTGTCCTGGTGGGGGTGGGGCATCATACAAACTGGTAGATCTCTTGAAACTCTTGAAAGAAGAGCCCCGGGGGCATTGGTGGTCCCCAAGTCCGGAACCTCGCCCACCCTGTCCTCTGGTCATGTCACCTACCAAGGGAATGGGTCAAAGTTAGTCAAGTCACACGCGCAGGCAAACATCTGTGCTATGCAGTGTATATGAGTATGTGCCCAAAGTGTTCTCTCAACATACCAGACTATGGTCCCAGTGAAGAAGTTAACCCCTCCGCAGCAAGGGTTAGCTCTTCCATGCTCGCTGTATTCGGCCACGGAGTCCAATCCAGGTCGATTTTATTTAATTCATCAAACTGGCCCGCATCCTTGAGCGAGGCGACGGTCCTAGAGTGGGTCATAGGAGACTGTGGTCTATCCAACGCTCCTTCTCCCTCTCCCGATGGAGGATGGACTGGAGCGCTCGACAACCCCTCGTCTCTGGCATCCTCCTCCTGACCGTGGGCCTCACCTACATGCACATCTCCTCGGGATTGAGCAGTCTTTTGCAGTTCCCCTCCAGCAGGGGGCATCTTCCTCTTTCGTCCAATGGCGGTTGAACCAGTTTCCACTATCTCCTTCGGAGCACTGCTTGCAACTGCGGGCCTAATCACAGCCCGATCACTAGGAAGCAACCCGGCGTTGTGAAGGCGCTCCTGACTTGTCACAGTGTCAGTATTGCGGAGATTCTCTGGTATCGCTCGCAAAGCATTAAGGCGTCGCTGATACTCATCGCCAGTGGGTGCCTCCGGATTTCCTGCCATGATCCAATTATAAGAAAAATGGGATAGGAGATCCAGGAAGTTACAGCAAGGAACAAAGTTAGAGGAATACTTACTCTCTTCGATCCATCTCCTCGCAAATCCGGGAGGGCAGCGGACAAAGAACCATTCGTACTTAATCACTGACGGCCTGGGCCACTGCCCGATAAAGAATTTGGTGGCAGGTGTCGCTTCCAGAAACCATTAAGAGGGTGCGGCATTACTCGTTCTCCTTAGATGGAAAAAGTATCGGATATCTTCTCTGGTTGGTTCCCATTGTAAGAACTCGTGGTAGAGAACATAAGTACCCAGGAGCGAAGCGTAAGCATTCGGGTGCAGTTGCGATGGTGCAAGGCGAAAATAGTGTAGCATGTTCCGAATGAAGTCATTGGCCGGGGGCATGCACCCGGCAAAGCAAGCCTGTCTGTTCCAGGCAGTGAGACCCTTGGGCGGCGCATGAGCTCTGCCATCCATTCCTAAGGCGTGGGCTTCACCCATTGGTATGTTGAAGCGTGCCGCCATTTTCCTAATTGATGTGGCGTCCATGCATGATGGTACCGAGTCTATCGGATTCTCTAGGATAACCGCATCAGGTAGCATGTCCTGGGCCACCGGAGGCGCTGGCGCATCCTCATTCATAATGTTCACGTTCTCAACCTCCTCAGTTATAACCGGGGAATGCTTCCTCTCAGTTTTTTCCCCATGTTCGGATGCTCCTAGTGAGCTGGCTGTGTGAGAAGGAGTCGATCCTTCGGTAGTCTCAAGCTCGCTGCCAGACAAGCTACCACTAGGGGTAGAGCCAGACGTGTGTGGTAAGGGCGGGGAAGCCTCAGCTTCCGAGGACTTTCCAGTCTTCGATCTTGTTTGTATTGCTAACTATACTTCAACGCATCAGTGTTAGTACTGGCAGTAAAGTGACCTGTACCCCTCGTGTTGGTAATAACTAACAGGTGTGTGTAGTGCTATGCAAAGAAGAGTAACACAAAGAAAAGTCCGTAACAGTCCAAAAGTTCAAGTCCTGGTCCGAATGTATGTTCTATCCTATGTGAAAAGTTCGAAACCAAGCTCGCGCAAACACTAGTGTATGCACTAGCGCTAAACGCGCAGTTATATGCTTGATATGTAAATGTGAAGACGGGCAGTCGGGAGGTCAAAGTCCTAGGTAGGAGAGAAAGGCGCCTACCCATTGCAGAATCCGAAGCCCCAGGCCTCGAAGTCCGAATTTTCGAACTCCTCCAGGTTTGAAATCTCGAACCCCTGGGTTCGAAATTTCGAACCCCTCCAGGTTCGAAACTACGAACCACTCCGGGCTCAAAATTTCGAGCCCCACCGGTTTCGAAGGCTCAAACCTGAGAGTTCGGGAATCCAAATCTCCCGAGGTTCGAGAATCCGAACCTATTAGGGTTCGAAGTTTCGAACCTCACGAGGTTAAAAAATTCAAACCCGAAGGTTCGAGAATTCGAACCTGAGGAGGTTCGAGACTTCGAACTAAGCCGGGTTCGAACTTCCATGCCTTCTCCAGTGGCTCGGCAGCTCCGCCACTTGCGTTAACCCCATACGGCGACGCCATGGCCCTTCAATCTCCTTCTTCCTCGTTTCCTCGACCCCAGGCATTACGTAATTCGGGTTCGAAAGTTTCGGGTTCGAAATTTTCAGCTTCGGAGCTTTTACAACAATGGCGGTCAGGGAAAGAAATAATAGAAGGAAGAAAATTAGGGGGGAGGCCTATTTATAAAAGTAAAGTCCGTCCCTTCGTACTCTAGGGTCGGTTCGAGAATTTCGAACACCAGGGGTTCGAAAATCTGAACCTCCTGAATTCAAAGTTTCGAACCTCCAGGGGTTCGAAAATTCGAACCCCCTGGGTTCGGAATTTTGAACCTCCAGGGGTTAGAAAATTCGAACCCCCTGGGCTCGAAATCTTGAACCCCCTGGGGGTCGAAGGTTCACATCCAAAAAAAAAAAAAAATCGTAACTACAGGTTCGAGACACTGCGCCACACTCACCCATATACATACTCCCTGCGCATGCATACCGACTCCATGCACCCACGACGCAAACCTCGACAACGACTCACTCGCAAATCCAGAGCGAGCAAGCCTAATAGCTAAATGTTTGTTTCTCTTTAATTTACAGGATTGATCAATAGCCTAGTTATCATCTCAACCAATACAAAGCACATCATGTCAAGACAAGACGTACTTTGGGGGGCAAATGTTAACCGACTTTTTGGTCCGGTCCCCAAAAGTACATCGGACACGCTCAACTCAACGCATCGCGTGAAGCTAAGGCTGAGAGTGACGCTTAGGAGCGAAGGGAACATGATCGAGGAGGGACTGTACCACTCAGAACCTCGCAGTGCCCAAAGAACATTCACGAACAAAGACCTCGGAACCCGAAGGAGTTGCGAGCCTCAAGCGCCCAAACCTAAGGTCCTCGCCTCCCCCCCCCCCCCCGACAGAGGGAATTCGCACCTGGCAGGGTGCGAAATTCGCACCCAGCATGTGCGAAGTTTCGCCCCTGCAGGTGCGAAGTTTCGCACCCTGCATATGCGAAATTATGCACCCTACAGGTGCGAAATTTTGCACCCTGCAGATGCGAACTTTCGCACCCAGCAGGTGTGAAATTTTGCACCCTGCAAGTGCGAAATTTCGCACCTAGGCCCGGGTTCGCAATTTAGGTATGTGCAAATGGCGGGTGCGAATTTCTGCATGTGGTCCCCCATTCCTACCTACTCCTACCTAATCCTACCTAACCCCTCTCCTATAAATAGCCTATAGCCTCACACTTCAAAGAGGTTGGATTTTCATCACTTGGGACCTTCATAGAGCTTCATGAGCATCATTAATGGCATCTCCCATTTGAGAAAGAAGAAGGACTAAATAGTCTTTTTCCCAAATACCTAGCACATGACAATTATGAAAACGAATGTAATGAGATTCCATGAGCATGCTTCTACTTTGTAATTCTTGAGTGATTAATAATATTCTAACGCCTTTCCAATGTGGACGTAGGCCTCTACCGAGGCCGAACCACTATAAATCCTTTGTGTCATTTACCGCTTTCTTTTACTTAGTCTTGCGACCAAAATAACAATTCCTAGTAATAGCAATCCTTGGTGTTTTCGACATTTTTTGCCGTCAACAGGTTAGATCTTAAAATAAGTCCAATTCAGTTTTGAAAATGGTCGCTATGGACGTAGTTCGGTGGCCGATATTGGAAACCGACTGTAGGGACCTTAATAAAATTATTAAAAATATAAGTAAATTATGACAAATCTTAATAAGTGATTTGGAAGGAGTTTGGGTAAAATATTCCACGTTTTAAAAAATAAATATGTTTTATCAAAAATCGCTATTGTGCTATTAAGGTAAGATTTAATATGTGAGCGTAATAAACTGATTTAGGGTTCGTCGTGAGTGGTATCTTTAAGAATATTATTCTTGGACCAACCATAAAAAGGATGATTCTTTTAAAAGAGATTTTGGAAATTTTCCCCAGTTTATTAAATCAAACTGGATTTTTATAAAGATTTCATAGTAAATGGAAAAATGACATTTTGGGTTTATAGTGAACAAGGTGTTTAAATAGCTATTGTTCTTTAACCCAGTTAAGAAGAGATTAATTTCTAAATATTTTGGCATAAGCATTGAGACAGTATTTTTGGGATTAAAGGAATTTTACCTTTGATAAAATTAATGAGAACCTTTTTCTAAAATTAATGAATATCTAAAGAAAGGAATATTCTGGATTGGAATGAAACGAGTGTTATCATTGTATACTTGTTACATGATTATAAAGATAAGTAAGTTATTTGGAAAGACCGAGCTTAACCCATTCTGAATAATTATTACGACGATTAAAAGTCAAAAATGAAGATGATTATTGAAGACCGGAGATTTTCACATTGTTTAGGCTATTGATGATGTGTTGATTGGGCTGTAAACCTAAGACAAGGCAATAAGTGGTGGTAGTCTAAAACGTACTTGGAAATCGACGAGATATGCGAGGGCCTCTCTCAGACCCAGAATGAACTTGAAAATGGATTGTATGTCTGACATTGTACATCGCGCTATATTTGTTGATCTCTGCTAAATATGTATCCATTTGGTGGCAGAGAATTTATTCTCTTCCTTAACACCCTTCTCTAAGACGTACGAGCTTAGTAGTTATATATTGGTGGATATCGATGATATGGTATGGATTGACATTGTGGCATGCTAAGATGCAATGATCAAGGATTTTTGTTGAAAAGCAGTGCCTTGTGGATGATGATCAAAGCCCGGATTTAATTAGTCTAGCTTTGTGTATAGCGCTGATTCGCGAGCCTCACACCCAGGTATGGGTCAAAAACGGGTTGATGGACCATAGGGAGTGCCTGCGTTTCTTTCTAGCTAGAGGTGATGTCATGGTATGGAGCCTAAACATTTTACTTATGTGGATGATGGATAGCGAGGGCCCTCGGATATTGGTCGTTATACTTACATTGTGATAGGTCCAATGGGACCGTGAAATGTATTGTTCAGGAATTGCCAATCCACAAAACTAAGAGTGGACCGGCCCTACCGTATCCAAGGGTTGCTATGGGCGCAATCCAGAGACATGCGCTGTAGTGTCTCGAAACCAGCGAGCATGATCGCTTGCCTCGACTCATAGATGGAATCCAATTTTTAATACGCGACTTTTCGGTTTTACTTGTAAACTTATAAGGCGACATAGTAGGATGGGGTATTATGCCGTCTATTATTGATACATTTATATTCGAAGTTGTTTAATACACTATGCACTTATAGTAATATCAAAATTATTCGTTTTAATACGTACCAAGCATGTTTGGCTATTATAAGGTAAAACTCTATCCTCCGGCTTGCGTTGCATTGTGTGATGGGAATTGAGTCTTATAATAGCTTCATTTTCCAAACTACATTGCATTGTTTTTTAATTGTTTTATTTAAATCTATAGTCCGTGATATACGGCGTGGTCCCACGATATACCATATTTTCAAGTAAAAGTTTATTAACTGTTTTAGCTCTCACACCATTCCCATGACTGATTCGGAGTTTATTGTTTTTCCCACCTAAACTCTGGGTGCCCGTATTTTCCACATGGGCAGTCAGTAGTTTTGGTTTTGCAGATTCTTTATTTTCACAGGACCCTGGATTACAGCTGGAGTTATATTCGGAATTTGTATCTGTGTATTGCTTTCAGCTGTGTTAGTTGAAGTTTTTCCGCTGCATTTTATTTGGTTATATATCGTTTCTGCAGTTATGTAATTTATTTCATTTTCTTATTATTGTAATCCCACTATACATCTAGGGGTGAGCAATATTCAGTTCAAACCGAATTAACCGACCAAACCGGTTCATTTCGGTCGGTTCGGTTCGGTTTTAGAACTAAATCGGTTTGAATTCGGTTTGTAAATATATTTTTTCGGTTATCGGTTTAACCAAATTAACCGAACTTTTAATTTATTATCTAATTTTACGGTATTGCAATACTTTAAACAATTAGTTTAGTTATATAATACAAAGGCATTTATTGCAAATAGATCAAATCTTATATTAAACATAAAATTTACTAAATAAAATTTCTCCAAACTTTATGTTTTACTTTAAGTGAATCCACAAATTCAGTTAAATCGATTACCGACCGAATTAAACGAAATTAATTCGGCTTGGTTCGGTTTGGGAAATTTTCGGTTTCAATTCGGTTTGAGTTTTTTTACATCCAAACCAACCGAACCGTCCGAACGCTCACCCCTATGTACATCTATTTTCCGCACTTTGATATTCTTGTACTCTGATGTAAATTGTTGTTGAAGTAATGAAATATTTTGTTGTTCTGTGTTATGATGTGTCGTGTTCTCATACAATACGAGCTTTTCCGTCTCTTAGGGGACTGGGGGATTTCGGGGTGTGACAATAAAACTACACACTTAACGATGCAACTAGACACTTATCGACAAGGCTACACATTAATCGATAAAGCTACACACAAAACGATAACGCTAGACATTAATCAATAAAGCTACACATTAATTAATAAAGCTTCACACAAAACGATAATGCTACACACTAACCTATACCTCATACCTGGTATAAAGCACCAACATTGCAAACTATATCTCATATCCAAAAACATTTAGATGCAAACATGTGTTCATCGTATTTTCTACAATGCCTGCTAGCTTTTGACGGTGATTCCGAGGAAGATGATATCCTTGAAGAGGAAGCAGAAGAAATACAAGAAATTGTCAACATATACAATGAAGCCTATCGTTCATCATCCACAACTCGATGCGGATCGATTCCGGGAAGAAATTTTATAAATCGTAAATAGACTACTTACCATGAATCTCTTTTTCATGATTACTTTAATGACAACTGCACTTACAGACCTGATATGTTTCGAAGAAGATACACGATGAGGAGTCGTCTATTTATTAGAATCTTAAAAGGTATTCAAGGTAACAACAAATACTTTAAGTACAAACCAAATGCATCAAAAACACCGGGGGCTCACCAGTGAACAAAAAACGACACTAGTACAAAATTTATATGTTGCTTCACCTCATTTGCTTCTGTATTGAGCACAGCAGAAGCAAATTGTATCATTTGCTTCAGTTATGTTAACGACCGAAGCAAATGCATGGAAGCAAATAGTGTTATTTGCTTCCGTTATACTCACAACCGATGTAAATAGTAGTATTTTCTTCAGTTGCATTAACAGATAAAGCAAATGCACCGAAGCAAATGGTGTTATTGCTTTGGTTAGCATTACAACCGAAGAAAATAGTGTTATTTGCATCCGTTACTTAGGAACTGAAGCAAATGTAACGAAGCAAATAATGTTATTTGCTTGCTTGCCTTTAAAACCGAGGTAATGGAAAATTATTTTAATCGAAGTAAATGCACGTATAAGTAAACATAAATAACAGCTTTAATATATCATTATAAATGATTATTTGTATTACTAATTACATTAAATAATTAATAATTATATTTGTATGTAGTAATTTATTATAGTTAATTTAAATTTAAATTAATATTTATTAATAAATAAATTAATAATTAATTAATATTAACTAACTAGTAATTAGTAATCAATAATAAATGCTTAATTATTAATGTCTAACATTTAATTAATAAGTAGTATTTAATAATTAAGAAGTAATATTTAATAATTATTAATTAATAATGAGTATTATATAATTAATTTTTAATAATTGTATGATAAATAATACTCTTGTTTAATTATATGATTTAATACTTATGAAATGACATTTACTATTTACTAATTTAATAAAAATAATTATCAGCTAATAACGACTATTAAAAAATTGATAAATAATCATTAATTTAGAAAATGTTTAATAATTAATAAGAAATGTAAATAATTGAGAAATAATATTTAATATCTAATATTTTATAATTATGATTAATAAATGTATTTAATATTTCATATTACAAAAGGAGTTTTGGAATTTGCAAATATTAATTTCAATTTAATGATTAACATTTAACAACTAATCATTTTTAATAATTAATAATTTATAATCTGTAAATTTCTATAACCAATGTTAGTTATTTACTTTCTTAGAACTTTTCGCTAAATGTTGTAAATATCAATTTACAAAAACAAAAATAGTTTTACTCGTATGTAATAAAAACGTTCGAGGTAACTATATAAAAATGCTAAGTTAATGCAACCAATAATTTTTATTTTATTTTTATTATTGTAAATAAGTAATGGTTAATAAATATAATTGAAAAACTAGAAGTAAAAAAGTAATAATTAGTCGATGATCTACTTAATGCCAATTGACAATCAATAATTTATTATTGTTAATTATTAAAATAATAATAAATTATAGTTAATATTTATTAAATTTACTAAATAAATTAATAAATGTAAGTAATAATTAATAAACTGGAGGTAAATAGGTATAATTAATAAATAATAGTTAATAAAATAGAAATAAATTGAATAACTTGAGCAGTTAGTAAACTAGAAATAGCCAATAAATAATAGTTAATTAGCTTGAAATAATTTGAGATAATCAGGAACAATGTTTAAATTATTTACATTATTTTCTTTTATTTCATTTGATTTTAAACAAGGAAACTTCATATTAAATACATGAATTTAGATAGGAAAACAGGCAATCCTAGAATGAAATATCAATTTAAGCATTCAAAATTAATTGAAATGAGTGAGAAGTATGCATGAAGAATATTTGTTTTAGTACAGTGAAACTAAATGCTAACTTGATAGGAAAGGTTTTCTCAGATGAGTAAATTGCTACTTTGAATATAGCCTATAAGTACCACATAAATATAATGTCCAATGAAATAAAATCGAATGCTTCTCAATTACCATCCTATCCGTCCTGCTTATCTCAACAAAGTAAACAAGTAGCTAACAATAATCAACTATGCCATCAAACGGAGTGGATCAAATCGCATACTGCTACTGAATATATAATCTACACCAGTAAATTATTTTAGACACTCCAAACCTAGCTAGCTACCATATCTGTCTTCCCTGAATCCCCAACAATGAGCAATGGCGGAATCACTTATCCTAAAAGCAGTGGTGCACTATTGTTCTTTCCCAGTCAGTCCCACTCGCGCATTGCAACAAGAAAATTGACTGCTACTATTCTTTGTCCAGTTTTATAGTTTCCACTCAATTTCCATAATAAATCATGGTTTCGTATTCACCTCTTTCCAGCTAGGGCTATATGGATTCTAAATTGAAATAGTTGTTCATGTTATTCATCCTCCTCGGACCTGAATCATTCGATATCTGCACACTCTGGTCATCTAATCTTGTATCTGCTCATCCACAACATTATTGAAGATTACCCCTACATATCCATAGACATGGAGTTCTCGATGTCATCTTTCGCCGTATTGGATCCTTCAAAATCAGATTTGATTGCTACTACCAAACTCTCAAACCCGATAATACCACTATTGTTCCAGTTCGAAGCTTCGTGTTCCAGGACATGGAGTTAGGCCTCACCTTCTACTGTAGTCTTCTGGTAAAATATAAAATATGTTCCTAACAAGTTAAATTTTTGTTCATTGGCTAGATATTATTCGTCTTTTGTTTTCGTCATTTCGCTAATCAAATCTACTACTGTAATTCTGGTCCACTGCGTTGTTCTCTTAGTCACTGCTTCCATCCAGGCTCGATAAAAGCCATATCTACAGATGACGGAGCAATAAATTTTTATGCAAAAGTTTTGGTTCTCATCTGGTTCTATTGATGACTAATGCTATGTCGCACCTTTCTTTCGCTTTTTGTTTGCTCCTTGCTTCGATAATCCTAGTAATATTTTTTTCTTTGTAGTTAGCTAGTTTTTGTTTTAAGGTTGGTTTAATTAATTGGCAAAGCTAATGCCTTTCTTTGGGATGGGTGTAACACCCCGCATTTTGTAATAATTAAATAACTAAATAATGCATATATGTATATATATGCATAGACATTTAAGCAGAAATCCAATACAATTAAAATGCATATTTTAAAAAGAAAAGAAAATTTTGGAGAGCTTCCAGAATTTGGACACGGGATTAGCGTCATTGCGTTCGTGGCGATTTTTTGGTCAATTTAGACCTATGGGTTGCAGAAAACCGATTTAAGATGAAAGAGATACCTTTGACTGAAGAATTGTAACAAAACATGAAAATAAGGTAAAAGAAGGAGGAATGACTACCATTGTTTCTAAACTTTTAAACAAAAGGCATCATAGCTCAGTTGGTTAAGGCATTAGATATGCAACATAGAGGTCGGGGGTTCGAACCCCAGTGGCGACATAATTTTTGTCTTTGTTTTAGAGAGGGCCAACTGAACATATAAATATATGTGCGTATACAAATTCAAAATTTGAAAGGATAAGAACGCACATAAAAGAGAAAAATATACATATAAGGAAATAATGAAAATATATGTACATATATATACTAGAAAATATATATGTATATATGTGCAGAAATATATGTATACAAGAGATAAAAGTTCAAGATAAGGTTGAAATCATAGAAATATGGCTAGAATCAAATAACGGTGCAACACCGTTTGAATTTTGAAAACGAAACAAAAGTTGTGCGTATATATATACGCGTAAAATGATCGTTAGAAGAATTGTATACATATAAGAAAATTTCATGTGAATATAACAGTTAAATAAATTCCAGAAAATTCGAAAAATTCGAAATTCAAATTTCTGCACCAAAATAGCTCGTGTGACCCGAGGGGTCGACAACCCTGAAGGGAGGTCGACACCCCCCAGATCCGGGCAGATCCATTGATGTATCTGGACCATTTTCTTAACCAGGTTCAATGCTGACTCAGCGTTGCGTGTACGATTAGATCCTGAACACCTATAATTGGCTAGTAGAGCCTAAACTAAATCTCACATTCTCTGAGACAATGTTTATGCTCTACCATTCTCACTCCTCCTCAAATCTCTTTAGAAATAAGATAATTAGTTTAGGAAAATTCTGAATCTAGATCTGGAGAAAAATAATGAAAATTAATAAAAAGGTGTTCAGAATCATATGCGAAGTGAGGTAATTTTCTAGATCTGTTCTATTCAATTTTCTTCCTCTTTCTTCCCTTTTTCTTTTAGTAAAAATTATGAATCCGTGGTTGTTAGGTTCTGAATCCAATTAGGGGAAAACCATGGAATGCTAGATCTGGACCAAATCCTAGATTTGGAAAGCAAATGAGGTGAATGGATTTAAGTTATATCATTTTTGATAATGATATATTATCGTTTAACATTCCATGTTATCGTACAATGTGAATTTGCTAGAATAATTAAAAGTATTGAAATGTTATTATGACATGTTGAAATGTTTAAACATATGTTAAAAGGATTAAAGTAACGAATATGACATGTTGGAATATTAATATGCTAAGATATTAATACGTTGGGAAATTCATATGTTGAAATACAAACTTGTCAAAATATGTATAGCGATTACTGTTGTTTCAATTCCATGTTAATTTGTGACATTTATGTACCTGGACCATTGACGGTAGAAATTGAAAACATTACACGTTAGTTTGTTTGATTTGAACAATTACATGATTAAACGATTACATGTTAGAATAGAATTTATTGTATGTTAAAAAGAACATGCAACATAAAATGGGTTAATATGATGACATGTAAAATATAGAATTGAAAGAATGGAAACGCCTAAATTATATAGAAAATTACAGTGAATAGGAAACTGTAACCGCGCTTAGACACGAGGTTAGGTTACACTTGTGGTAGAAGTCTTTCCGGAACTGCCCGGCATATCCAGCATCCACAAGTGGTAAAGCTAATGTGAGGAGTCTAAGTGCATAAATAAAACATGTAACGGTGCTAAGACACGAGGTTAAGTCAACTTGTGGTAGAAGTCTGCCCGGAACCGCCCGGCAAATCCAGCATCCACGAGTGTAGGCTTAATGTGAGAGGTCTAGTGCATAAATATATATATATATATACATATATATAAATATATGTAAATAGTAGGACTGATAAACAACGTTAATTGAAATTAATGGAAATAAATGGAATTGAATGAAAATACAACAGTAAAAGGATTGTAATAAATAGGGAATGATAATAACCTATTATAAATAAATTACATTAATGAGAATGTTGTATAATAGGTAGACTTGTCCTAGGGACAAGTGAAGATTATAACTCAGGTTTTAATAAACTAGTAAGGAAATGAGATAACTGGTGAACTGAGATAAGTGGCACTTAATTGTAATTAAGTAATCAGTAAATGGGGAAACCTGAAACCAGTTGTTTGTAATAAGAGAGAAAAGGGGGAAAATTTATGTATTGCAAGAAGTTGTACTTAATTATAAATTAAGTAATCTGTAAACTTGGAAATATGAAATCTGCTGATGAGGATAACATGTTAAGGCTTGTCCTAGTGATAAGTGTAAATTATAACATAGGTTATAATAAATGGAAAGGAGACTTATTAGTAAACCTTAGTTAAGGGAACTAAGTAAACAACGATAAGTTATAGTGACAGTATAAGATGGAATTATGATTAAATAAGAAAGAATGAGGCAAACTTATGAAATGAAATAAGTTATATTTAATCATAAATAATGACTGACATGTTAAATAGAAAACATGTGAATTGAGATATTTTTAATTACATATTAAGTAGAACATATTAAGTAGAACATGTTAATAAACTTAAATAGGTTAAGTTATATGACTGAAATTAATAAGCAAGAGGAACTTGGTAACTTGAATAAGAAGTCAATGTGAATGGGAATAACCAAGTTAAATGGAAACCTGATGAGGTGAAGCAAGCGCATAAAAGAATGTTTAGACATAGGGTCTAATAACATATTAAAATGAGGCGCTTGGACTAGTCCGCACGTTTGAGGGTGAATAACCCAATGGGGTAAATCATCGTGGTGTCATGAGGCACAAGGGGAGCACACGTTCATCTGATTATTCTGTCGGCTCCGAAGGACTAGAAGGGGAAGCACGCGGATTCCTGTGATACGTAAGGTGCTCCTGGTAGTCCTCTATGTGGTGGCAGATGTTTAGGCTATGCTCGCAGAGGTTGGGTCAGCGCGTTACTACCAGGTGGGTGGGCCTTGACTGCAAAAGTAGCTTTGCAGTCAGAACGATGTCACGTGGTGACACTAGGGTGATTCAGCGATCACCTCAACGGGAGGCGAGGTCAGGACAAACAAAGATTGTAGATCGTCGAGTACCCGTCATCGGCCGCTAGTGGGATGCGAAAAGACTAGAGCTAAACCCGATATACCATTCACCTTTCACTATCGAGGTACGGTGGTTGAGGGGAGACGCCAACTTGATGTTTGGATTGTTTGTTAAGGTCAAGTCGCTTAGCTCTTGTAGTCTTTACTAGTTGAGGGAGGGGCCGAGGTCGGGCCATAGCCACCATGAAAAACAAACCCAAGGGATATCTGTATATTTGAGGCTCTTAAAGGCGGGCCTGTACAGGTATGGAAAAGCTCGCGACCGAGTTCTGTGTTTTTTGTTTAGCCCTACCATGGAACTCGGTGCACATTATGTGCGGTTAAGGCATCGAATTTGATTGATGATACGTACGTGGGAAAGTCTAGATACATGCATAGCTTCTTTGGGCGGCGCATCGTAGACTTGAGGGCATTACTCTGGTATGGAATCTGATTCGGTCAAAGGTGGCAGTCCGTACGCTTACGTAGCATAGTAATGACAGATATATGCGGAACATAACATTGTAATGTAGAGATCCGTACATACGTCACTCTGGCGTAGGATGAGGGACTGCGTTCATTTCTGTGGCATTACGGTGGAGACCGTGCGAGTGGGGTATCATGGGGTGTACCTCAATATTGGGGGTAGCTGCATATATACTGTATTAGGTAAAACCACTGGGAAGTAAATGGGTACGACGTGTGTGTAAGTCTTGAGTGTTGTTAACCCAAGTAACCTAATAAATAAGAAAATGTGATTGAACGGTATATGTAGGATTATCCAAAGTGTATAGTTTAAATTCAGTCACCAGAACTTGTGTTCTGACCACTTCCTCATAACTTACTCGTAGGTTAGATTTGTGGCAGAGACATAATAGCTTTGGATACTGGTTAGGAAGTATGATTAATACGGTAAGGCTATACTTTGATTATATTATATTTTATCCATTCCGTTGTGAGATATTTTCCGAGCTTTGACATATTTTATGTCTCTGTCTTTTCTGCAGGATACCAGAGAAAACCAACACGAGTTTCGATAGATTAGATGTAACAACCCGAGCTTTCGGTAATTACCTGCTATAATTAATGATAATAAAATAAAAAAATAATTGGTTGATAATTAAGATGAAATATATCATCAACTTGGCTATTTGACATCATTATTCGTGTTAATAATCAATTGGTGGTTTGAGGATTGGTTGTGGAGCTTACTCGCGTTTAAGTGATTATATTTGAGGCTTAGGTTAATTAAATGTGAAATTTACGAAAAATTGTGAAATATTGGTTTTGGGGTGATAATTTGGGAACTAAAAGTATTAACAAGTGTTGATATATGTCGTAATATAGAAATGAAAGGTTAAAGTATTTTCTTATGGGAAATTAATAGTGTTAAACACATAGGAAGTATATTTTTGCATTGATAATGTGACTTTTGAGATTAGAAACTCAAATATTGAATATTTGGGTTAATAATGAAGTTTCAATAAAAATGTGAAGGAATAAACGTACACAAACATATAGAACTTGCTTTAAATTATAATGTGGTTAAAATTTTGGTTGTTGTGTAAATTTTGACAAAATATCTATATTTTGTAAAGTTTGATGCAAGTTTAAAATATTGATGTAAAAAGAAAAAAAACCTTAAAATGCCTTGTATATATATCACTAGAATTTTTACTTCATCACTGTGACACCCCACGTCCGTTAATGTCACTCACTAAGGGAATGCATTAAGTTCTGTGAAGCGTTATAGGTAAACAGACATAGAATAATTACAAGACAGATAATAATAAGATAGCAGCGGAAATTCAAATTTTTATTTCAACATAAAAACATAATGTCGTGGTTCACAATACCATAAGTCACAAAAACCACTACACTAAAATAAATTCTGTCTTGCACCATCAGAGTACATAAGTATATAAAAAGCATAATTCCCCAATCAAAAGAGTTAAGACATAGTAGAGACAAGAACTTGAACCATACTTCAGAAGTAGCTCCTAGCAAGATGATATCTGATTCCTGACTAAGCCTGAGTGTTTCATCCCTGAGAACCTTTGGGGGGGAAACGGAAGAAAGAAGGAGAAACAAAAGGGTCAGACATAAAGTCTAGCGAGTCTAGTTACTTTTAGCCAGTAAATAAATAAAAGTAACATGATAGGCATATAAAGTTGATAAGAGAGATCACTACATAAATGGAAGGTGTGACAAGGTAGACAGGGTAAGGTGTATACGCTTCTCTGATGATTACTCTGCACTATTACTAGTATAACTAAAATGAGATGATCCCTTCCACTATAAGTTGGTAGACTTAGGACATACGTCCGAGTGTACCCTAACTACTACCTTAATGGATCGACTCCCCACTCCATAGATATCCTCTGTTGGCCCCACAGTAGGAGGTATCACTTCCTAAAGTGGCAACCCTTCATTTCCCAAGATGTGCACAACCATATCTACTGGTGTCGCAGTCGTTTTATCCCCCTCTGTCCGGCTCATGCACGCACATGGCCCAGTCGGTTTGCGCCGCCCACACCGTCCTTCTCGTTTGGATCTCTTATAATCAATCAGTAAGCGTGCCCCTTCTCCGCCTAGCACGGAGTACTTTATTTGATACCTACTCCAGGTTACTGACTGAAATGGGTCCCACACAATATGATACAAGCTCTCCCCTTTGTCTTGTTTCCCCACTAAGTTTTTCACTGACTATGTATACACCTAGGTGTCTTTAATTACATAGCCCTAAGTCAGTTTTGCTTACCGTAAAGGTTGTCTTTAATTACATAACTTTATTATATTTTCCACCGGTTATGTCTACCACTAGGTGTCTTTAATTACATAACCTTATTGGGTTAAGTTCGTGGGCCTATATGTAAATATTACCCACCCCCTCTAATTTCCTTAACCCACCCACTACCCATCCAATTTTACTTAACCCTAACTTAAGTTCATAATCATACAATCCCTTTTGATTAAATTAGGTTAAGTAGTCCAATCCATTACCATGTCCAATTATGGTTATAATGGGATAGACCTCCCACATTAAGCATACAACGTGTGGATGTTGGATATGCCGATCGGGTCCGGGTTGTCTTATTCAACAGTTGGGCCTAACCTCGTGTATTAGCCCGATTCGTATTTGCACACTTAGACCTCTCACATTAGGTTCAACATTAGTGGCTGCTGGATATGCCGTCGGGTCCAGGCAGACTTCCACCACTAATGCAACCTAACCTCTTGTCATAAGTGCAATTACAATTCTTAATTGTAATTACTAGACATTCCATTTTTAATTAATTTATTAATTAATCCTTTCCCTTTACAGGTATTAATTGCCCACTTTATCCAGAAATTTAAATTATATGTCCAAAAATGTTCATATTCAAATTATGCCAATATTAATCCTTTTCCCCTATTCCCTAACTAGCGTACTCATAAACTGGCGGCATGCCTAGGCTAGACAATAGCCTAGTCATAAACGATAATAGGGAAAATAATGGGAATATAACTAAAGTGATCATCTTGGCGTAAACATAAACTAGCATGATAATAATGTGAATGGACATGTAATTAACATCATAACAAGGTGGACATAAAAATGATGAGCTGGTGGCAGTCAATTGATTCTAACATAACTATGATGTCACAATAAGCATAGTAAGATCTAAATTAGCAATTTAGATGTCCAATTGGATTAGGCCTAACATGATAACACAAGGTGATAAATTAGATCACATAATTCAGATCTAGAGGTTAAAGTAGATCTAACACCATTAGAATGAAATAATAGCATGTTTAGATCTAAATATGGGTTCACATGTCCAATTTACAACTTATCTAAGTTGATCGCAATATGACAGGTGAAAGGTGATTTACATAAAGATTTGGATCTAACCAATGTTGCAACTGTCCAAATTAACAGATTTACATTCACCACAATATAGTTACAAGTCAAGATCCACATAGGTAACATAATAGAATAATCACGGTTGCATTAGATCTAAAAGTGTAGATCTATTATGACATAGTATAAGATTTAACAATAGCATAGATCCACGGTTTACAACATATCCAATTCACAGTCTTTCACAATTTACTTTTATTTATCTAAACCTAAAAGCAACTAGAAACTCACAGCGTTAGGTTTAGAGAATTGAGAAAGAACGGATCTTGAATTCTGAATTTGATTTGCAAAGTACGTCGTTGTAGAAAACGGTTCCGTCTCAGTTCGCACCCCGACAGCATATGGCCTCCATGATTTCCAATGAAGAAAATAGGAGAATAGGACACATATATATAGCTGCCAGACCCGCTGAAACCGAGTGCCACGTCAGCCCTAGGGGTGTCGACACCATTGTGGGTGGGTCGACCCATAGGTCGACATCCCTTAAGGGGGGTCGACCCTTAGGTCGACACCCCTCTTGGGGGGTCGACCACCTAGAGCGGGATTTTTGCCGCCTTATCAAATTTTTCAAATTCGAACTATTCTGGATAAAATTCTGACTCATCTCTGACTCATGCGTATATATATAATCTTTCTACGTGTATACAAACTTAAATCCCTCATAACTTCTTCATACGGTGTCCGTTTTACGCAAACCAAATGTCTATCTTGACCAGAATTTCGAGACGGACGTAATGGTGCAGTTTGTTTCCTCTAATTCTGGATATTAAATTAATTATTATTTAATTTATCCTCTTTAATGTTGTTAAAAATTTGGGGTGTTACATTCTCCCCTACTCTAAGGATTTCTTCCCGAAATCTCTAAGTTGAGAAGAATGCATATCCTACCATCCATCATCCATCTACTCATCGACCAATCACTGGCATCCATTGTCCTTAAAGATTTCTAATGCTTATATTAATATATGTAAAGGTGTGTGTATATGTCCCAACACTAATGCGAGGATCAAGCGGTCTGCTGATTCAGTTGACCTCCTTAATGCAATGTATGTTAGTGCCATGAATCCAATATGTATGCAAATAAACTCATTATATCATATAAGTTCTATATGTGTGCGCACTCATTCTTCCAAATGCAACACCCATATGCTAAACCATCCATTTCCATCCATAAAAGAAAAGAAAATGCACACATATCCATATGCAGTATGAAAGTGATTGAGCCGATCTTAGTGCCTAATGTGTGTGTATATGCGTCCACAGGCAACCACTAGCAAACACTTGCATCCACTTGCATCCATAAAACTTAACATGTTTCAAACACATGTTTACATCCATAGGATTCCTATCTAAAGGCCGAAAAATTATGGATAAGATATACTCGATTGACAAAAACAAGCTGTAATGGCCCGGGTATTTACACGCATCACTGACACAGATTAATTGATCGTATGTATTTACAAATACGAGTTTTAAATCCAGACTTTAAATTTCAAAACAGGGTTACTTATGTATAATAGCATTTATAACAGCATTTACATATGCATTCATCTCAGCACTTACTAAAACATTTGTATATGGTAGCATGGATTTAACAGCGTTTATTTAAATTCTTTTTTCCATGTATATAGGATAACACTTATATACAGCAAAGTTTGATATGCCATTTTATTTCATATGTTTTGTTTATTTATTTATTTTCAAAGGATTTAAGACTTTGGTTTTTGAAAATTTTTGATTTGAAAACATTTAACACTTGAAATTAAACATGCCAAAACCTTTTTATTGTCAAAGCAAGTATTAAAACAAAGTTTAAGCTCACATGTACATCAAGTTCAAAACATAAAAATGTCATTTCCTTTGCATGCATGTTCATGAACAAAAATGCAAGATAACACCTACACTAGTACTAGACTAGTAAAGAGGATCTAAAGCAATATTGTTCACATGGCAAGATCAATTTAGATCAAGTATTTTCAGTTTGAAATCTTTTTCTTTTCTTTCAAAATTTTCTGAAAATGACCTTTCCTTTTTGCATTTTCAAAACCATGTGTATGTTGTCATGAGACATATGCCTTGAAAACTTGTCAAATCTTGTACATACACTAAGGATCTCACCTACACTAGATACTCACTAACACATATACTTTCTAAGATTTTTCCTACTCATATATCACATGGCCGTGAGTCAAAATGGTACAAGGAATTTCAGATTTTATAAAACCTTGGAAGCCAAGTAATATTTTTATATATTTTGTGTTAAATCAATTTGTCATGTGAGAATTTATGGTGTAGAAACCCAATAAAAATCTGAGCATGCATGGTACAATAGGAAGCTACCAAATTTGTTAAAACCAAGGAAGATATGAGGAGAACATGGTTGTGTCATTAGCATTTAAGGTGAAATTGCATAGTAGGCCAATAAGGGGAAAAGAAGGGCATGTGCAAGAGGATTTTCAAGGTGATATAGGCTGAGATAAAACATGTGAAAAACTGAACCTATATACACTAGAGAAGATGCTATAAATTTGTGTAAACCAAGAAGGATTTGTGAGAGAACATGGATGGTACGATGGCTTTTAATGTGATAGTTTTATAAGAACCAACGAGGGAAAAGAAGGCATGTGCAAGAGGATGTGCAGGTGAAGTATGGCTGAGATAAGCCATGTGAGGAGGTGGTGTTTTGATAAGAAAAAAAGATTTTTTTCTGAGTTGTCTTTCAGTTGTCACAACAAATCTGAAAACTGTTTTTTTTTTCTCTTTTCAAAAACAATGTTAATGCACCAGTATTTTACTATTTTTCTACACCTACAAATAGACCTGAGCATTCATCACTTTTCTTCACAACACAAAGGCATTCAAAGTAAATCAGTAGGAGGAGAAAAACTGAAAGCTTTAAACCATCTCAAGTGAGTAAACTCTAAACCTTTCCCTTGTAAAACTGTTTCATAGTTGTATATGTATGTACATTGACCCTTTGTCTTCATGAAGTGTTTCTAATTCCTACAACATCATATATATACATGTTGTTATTGTGAGATTTAAATCCTGTAAGCAAATTTCCAACTGCCGGTATATTTAGCAAAAGGGCAGTAAGCTATAAACTGTGAACACTTAAAATTTCCTTACTGTTTATATTTAACTTAAGTGGATTCATACCACATGTTTGTTAATATGTAACCATCATCCGTGGTTTAATTATTAGAGTTGAATGTCTGGAATTAGTTAGATTAAGACATGGGTGTTTGAACAGCCTGGAAATTGAATACAAGAGTAGTAAGCAATACCTTATGAGTAAACATTTCTTATTCGACCTGCTTTAAGGTTGTTTGTCTACTTTGTTTCAACTGACATATTTATTTACATAAAATCTGAATATAATTAGTCACTGAAATTTGACCATATGTTGAAAACTAAAACCTCTGTGACTATTGGGAACACAAGAAAAAGGAGTGACACTGTAATCAAGTAGATTCCTTTTCTTTCTATCCCAGATTCATGATCCAATCCTGTTATGTTCAGGTATACATGTGCAGATATTTACACTCTATTGTGTTATCATCTCATATGAATTAATTATCATGAAGTGGTATATGGAAGTCATCACCGTTAATAATGAATTTTTATAAAAACTGGGCACTAAAACCATCCTTCTGTTAATTCGAAAAGTAACAGTAAAAGTTCTAGTTTGTTGTTGTGTTCAAATCTAACAGCAAAGTTATCCGTTTATGTTTTAAGTATGCACTTAAATTAGATAAATTCAAACAACAGTTTAGATCATTTGAAATCAGTAAATTACTGTAAGAAAGTGAGAATCTAAAATCTTCAAACAGCATTATATTTAGATTCAAGTACAGGAGTGGATTAGCGTCTGCAAATCATGAATTTTAATATGAAAATCAAGATTTTTTTAGTTACATAGGGTGTGAGAGTTTCTGTTTTAACCAGAAACTGAACTTTGAGCAAATCACGACAAGAGAGGAGGCCGTGGATCATGGCACTGCGTCTGGAGGTAGATGGCGGATCAGAGACTTTGGGAAAAATACAAATAAAATTTTTAATTACTTCATTTGGGGTGGACGGGGTCGAATTGGGTTTTACTGTTGTCTTTGGGGTAGCCGTGTTCTTTGATGAACTGTACGGAGTAGGTGGCGATGCAGATGATCGCACAGCGGGAAAGAGGTTCAGTAGGTTGCCAACAATGTCTGACGAGGATCTGGAAACATCCGGATATGGGTAGCGGTGGTGTGCGGCGATCTGGTGGAAGGTGTTATTTGTGAAATATGGGGTGAAGGTGCAAATTTTAATTGGATTAAGGAATCGGGTGTTTGAAGTCTGGACTGAATTAAGGGAAGAAGGTGGAGTTTGTAGCAGCTATCAAGATGGCGAGATCGTGATTATTGCGATGGTGCACGTGAACGGTGTACATTGGTGCACAGTTGAATGCTACTGCAGATAACAGGAAGAAGAAAGGAAAGCTTGGGAAAGAGGTGAGAGTAAAGGATTAATTCGATCCTGATGTTGCTGTGCTTAGGGTAGTCGATCCACCTTTAAGTTTGCCAAACCCGTAATATATTAAATTTTTGGATACCTGGCAAGCAAGAAGGAAATAGGAAAGAGTAAGCAAGCAGATTAGAATAATGAAGCACCCAGGGGGAAAAAGAAGAACATGGGCCGGGGAGGGAATTATAGAAAGTGGGCTTCTAGGCCAATGGGCCGAGTTGGGCCTGTAGTAAAAATAATTATATAAAAGAAAATGGTTTGCTTAAATCCTCAAGTTTTAAGTTTAAACATTCCATACATTTTTACTTATACCTAAATGAAAAGAAAAAGAAAGAAAAAAGAAAAGAAAAGGGAAAGACGTGTTGAAAAGTCAACATAAACATTTTGGCAATACGAACTTAGCCATATTTGGTCTGTTAAATAATTAACCCTGTATTAGAAATGATTTTCTAATGAAAATATTTAAAGATTAAAGTCAACAAAAATGAAGGGAAAAATAAACAAATAAATAAAAATAGCATTTTTATTTAAGTAGCAAGAGAAGAAAGGAAAGAAGTGAATCAGGATCAGTTTTGTCAGAAGTTGAAATTCAAATACAGAAACTGTAATTTAAATTAAATTATAAATGTAATTTAAAATTAGAATTAGAAAAGGCTTTCTAATAAAATATTTAAATTTTAAAGGGAAACTATATCGACTGTTATAAACTGTAAGTCTGACACAAGTAACTGGTCATCATACTTTTTAATCGTGTTTAGATTTTATTGGTATGAGAGAAGAAGAACTAGATCAAGAATAAGAGATTAAAGAGAAATTTAACGAAAACGTATAAAGTGTAAAAGCGGTAAAATGAATTCTAAATCATAGATTTAAGGCATTTTTGAATAATCAGATTAAGGAGTAATCATGGAAAATATAATTTTCTAAAGAATAAATATAAGTATTTTTAAGATGTCGAACAAAATGACAAGAAAAACCGTGTGCACACTGAGATTGTTCATTTTTAAGAGACGATCAAAATAACCAGATAGAGACCAGATGATCTTATACTGTTTAGTTTGACCGGAATTATGTATGTAAATTAGATTGTAATCCTGTTAGATTAATAATTTAAAAAGAAAATGTTCGTTAATCATTTCAAAGAGACCGGACTTTACATTCCACTTTGATTTGATTATACGCCACGCGTCATAGATTTTTGAATTTGAAGACGGCGATATACAAGGACTATTTTTGAATAGTGCCTTCGGTTTGTCCAGTCCCAGGACAACTTGTATGGACGAATGTCTGACAGAGTATTTCCAAAGGAATCACGTACGTTGTTTTCTTCAAACGTACCAGTTGCTGGCACAGAAGGGAAACTTCTTTAGCCTGTCAACCAGGGTATTTTTGTGGAAATCAATTAGTGATTGCCGATGGATTTGACGATGTGGCATTCAAAGAAATAAACAGTGATGATGAAAAGGTAAGTCTAGCCTCAAGCCTCACACCCAGGAAATGACAAAAATCGGGCAGGCAACATGGCTATGTGGGTCGCTCCCATTAGGGTGTATAATCACCTATCTAGAGAAATTCTTTTTGTTTCTTACTCTATCGATTCTGCCCTTTCGGGAAACGGTGGTTTGAGCCCAACCGTTGGTGATATACATTCGATACACTCAAGCGAAATGAGTGGTCGGTCATGTGTGGGCCGGGTTGCAAGACGTTCTTGTTGAACCCAGTGTATTCGCCTCTAGAGATACACGATCGGAAGGTGGTTCCATACCTTGTCATAGTTGGAAATCCATTATCCCTAAGCGCCAAGCGGTTTTTATTTGTATACTATATAGGAGAATGTGAGATGCAAGCATTCTTCTAGATTCTAATTTATTTGTGGAATTTATAGACACTATGATAATATTCTGATTTCAAGTATAGAAAGTGTTTTGATCTCATAAGGTAAAAGCCCGTTCCGTACTTACGGCGTGGTCTTATGAGATATTTCTATTTGTTTTATAATCGTTTACTCATACCAGTCCCCTGACTGACCCGGAGTTTATTTTTCTGTGTTTTCCCTTAAACTCTTGGGTATTCATAACACTTGTTATGAATAGACAAGTGAATCAGGATTGGATAAAACCTGAGAAGCTGGAATGAAACTTCCTGTGTGCTGATCTACTTATCATGTCTACTGTATAATAAAGTCTGTCAGTTTGGTCATAAATGATATGTAAAATCAAAGATGTACTATGTATGGGCTGTATCACCAGATCTATGATACTCTGATGTAATATGTATTGTTGTGTATTATAATGAAGTATCATCTTTTGTAAAAATTCCGCTGTGAGATTCTGATGTTTCCGTGATTCTATCTTCTATCTATTCTTTTTCTTATTAATGGTTCGTATTTCTGTGTTATATGGGTTGGACGTATGATGTATGTTGTCAACTCATATAGTACGGATTTGCGGGTCGTTACAGTTGGTATCAGAGCTTAGGTTACGGATTACCTAGGCTTTGGGTGAGTGCGAGAGAGCGTATTTTTGAAAATCTAAAATAAATCAACTTGGATGGTCCTGTTTACAATAAAAAGAGTTAATTAACCAGGATCAGCCTTAAGATATATTAAATATGGTTGGAATAAATTGAAGTAATATCCAATCATATTGATACCAGAAATCAAGTTAGAATTTTATATTGAATTAAAATTTGGATTTCCTGAAATTAAGCCTGAACTTAAGTATTAATTGGATATAACCCAGGAGAAGTAGACTGGTCGATTTGTGAAATATTTGTGAGTCCCGAGATGGAGATAACGGAGACGGTGAATAATACTTAACAGAGTTAAGTGAATTGACGGTTGAGTTAAAAGGTGAATTGGGACATATACGTATGTTTGAGCAGGATTGATCCAAATCAATGAAGTGAGTAAAACTTATTTTCCAAATAAAAGCAGGTGTATTTGGAAATTGGTGAGAATTTAAGAAGGGAATTCAAGAGTAGTAATACAAGGATGGAATATTTTTCAACCATAGTAACGGATATATCCAGTTATGGAAATAACTGATATAAATAAAATATTTATTGATGTGTGTCGATAGCTCTAATCTACTGTTTACAAATTTCGAGGACGAAATTTTTATAAGGGGGGTAGATTGTAATGACCCGGGTATTTACACGCATCACTAACACAGATTAATTGATCGTATGTATTTACAAATACGAGTTTTAAATCCAGACTTTAAATTTCAAAACAGGGTTACTTATGTATAATATCATTTATAACAGCATTTACATATGCATTCATCTCAGCACTTACTAAAACATTTGTATATGGTAGCATGGATTTAACAGCGTTTATTTAAATTCTTTTTACCATGTATATAGGATAACACTTAAATATAGCAAAGTTTGATATGCCATTTTATTTCATATGTTTTGTTTATTTATTTTTTTTCAAAGGATTTAAGACTTTGGTTTTTGAAAAATTTTGATTTGAAAACATTTAACACTTGAAATTAAACATGCCAAAACCTTTTTATTGTCAAAGCAAGTATTAAAACAAAGTTTAAGCTCACATGTACATCAAGTTCAAAACATAAAAATGTCATTTCCTTTGCAAGCATGTTCATGAACAAAAATGCAAGATAACACCTACACTAGTACTAGACTAGTAAAGAGATCTAAAGCAATATTGTTCACATGGCAAGATCAATTTAGATCAAGTATTTTCAGTTTGAAATCTTTTTCTTTTCTTTCAAAATTTTCTGAAAATGACCTTTCCTTTTTGCATTTTCAAAACCATGTGTATGTTGTCATGAGACATATGCCTTGAAAACTTGTCAAATCTTGTACATACACTAAGGATCTCACCTACACTAGATACTCACTAACACATATACTTTCTAAGATTTTACCTACTCATATATCACATGGCCGTGAGTCAAAATGGTACAAGGAATTTCAGATTTTATAAAACCTTGGAAGCCAAGTAATATTTTTATATATTTTGTGTTAAATCAATTTGTCATGTGAGAATTTATGGTGTAGAAACCCAATAAAAATCTGAGCATGCATGGTACAATAGGAAGCTACCAAATTTGTTAAAACCAAGGAAGATATGAGGAGAACATGGTTGTGTCATTAGCATTTAAGGTGAAATTGCATAGTAGGCCAATAAGGGGAAAAGAAGGGCATGTGCAAGAGGATTTTCATGGTGATATGGGCTGAGATGAAACATGTGAAAAACTGAACCTATATACACTAGAGAAGATGCTATAAATTTGTGTAAACCAAGAAGGATTTGTGAGAGAACATGGATGGTACGATGGCTTTTAATGTGATAGTTTTATAAGAACCAACGAGGGAAAAGAAGGCATGTGCAAGAGGATGTGCAGGTGAAGTATGGCTGAGATAAGCCATGTGAGGAGGTGGTGTTTTGATAAGAAAAAAAGATTTTTTTCTGAGTTGTCTTTCAGTTGTCACAACAAATCTGAAAACTGTTTTTTTTTTTCTCTTTTCAAAAACAATGTTAATGCACCAGTATTTTACTATTTTTCTACACCTATAAATAGACCTGAGCATTCTTCACTTTTCTTCACAACACAAAGGCATTCAAAGTAAATCAGTAGGAGGAGAAAAACTGAAAGCTTTAAACCATCTCAAGTGAGTAAACTCTAAACCTTTCCCTTGTAAAACTGTTTCATAGTTATATATGTATGTACATTGACCCTATGTCTTCATGAAGTGTTTCTAATTCCTATAACATCATATATATACATGTTGTTATTGTGAGATTTAAATCCTGTAAGCAAATTTCCAACTACTGGTATATTTAGCAAAAGGGCAGTAAGCTATAAACAGTGAACACTTAAAATTTCCTTACTGTTTATATTTAACTTAAGTGGAGTCATACCACATGTTTGTTAATATGTAACCATCATCTGTGGTTCAATTATTGGAGTTGAATCTCTGGAATTAGTTAGATTAAGACATGTGTGTTTGAACAGCCTGGAAATTGAATACAAGAGCAATAAGCAATACTTTTTGAGTAAACATTTCTTATTCGACCTGCTTTAAGGTTGTTTGTCTACTTTGTTTCAACTGACATATTTATTTACATGAAATCTGAATATAATTAGTCACTGAAATTTGATCATATGTTGAAAACTAAAACCTCTGTGACTATTGGGAACACAAGAAAAAGGAGTGACACTGTAATCAAGTAGATTCCTTTTCTTTCTATCCTAGATTCATGATCCAATCCTGTTATGTTCAGGTATACATGTGCAGATATTTACACTCCATTGTGTTATCATCTCATATGAATTAATTATCATGAAGTGGGATATGGAAGTCATCACCGTTAATAATGAATTTTTATAAAAACTGGGCAATAAAACCATCCTTCTGTTAATTCGAAAAATAACAGTAAAAGTTCTAGTTTGTTGTTGTGTTCAAATCTAACAGCAAAGTTATCCGTTTATGTTTTAAGTATGCACTTAAATTAGATAAATTCAAACAACAGTTTAGATCATTTGAAATCAGTAAATTACTGTAAGAAAGTGAGGAATCTAAAATCTTCAAACAACATTATATTTAGATTCAAGTACAGGAGTGGATTAGCGTCTGCAAATCATGAATTTTAATATGAAAATCAAGATTTTTTTAGTTACATAGGGTGTGAGAGTTTCTGTTTTAACCGGAAACTGAACTTTGAGCAAATCACGACAAGAGAGGAGGCCGTGGATCATGGCACTGCGTCTGGAGGTAGATGGCGGATCAGAGACTGTGGGAAAAATACAAATAAAATTTTTAATTGCTTGATTTGGGGTGGACGGGGTCGAATTGGGTTTTACTGTTGTGTTTGGGGTAGCCGTGTTCTTTGATGAACTGTACGGAGTAGGTGGCGATGCAGATGATCGCACAGCGGGAAAGAGGTTCAGTAGGTTGCCAACAATGTCTGACGAGGATCTAGAAACATCCGGATATGGGTAGTGGTGGTGTGCGGCGATCTGGTGGAAGGTGTTATTTGTGAAATATGGGGTGAAGGTGCAAATTTTAATTGGATTGAGGAATCGGGTTTTTGAAGTCTGGACTGAATTAAGGGAAGAAGGTGGAGTTTGTAGCAGCTATCAAGATGGCGAGATCGTCATTATTGCGATTGTGCACGTGAACGGTGTACATTGGTGCACGGTTGAATGCTACTGCAGATAATAGGAAGAAGAAAGGAAAGCTTGGGAAAGAGGTGAGAGTAAAGGATTAATTCGATCCTGATGTTGTTGTGCTTAGGGTAGTCGATCCACCTTTAAGTTTGCCAAACCCGTAATTTATTAAATTTTTGGATACATGGCAAGCAAGAAGGAAATAGGAGAGAGTAAGCAAGCAGATTAGAAGAATGAAGCACCCAGGGGGGAAAAGAAGAACATGGGCCGGGGAGGGAATTATAGAAAGTGGGCTTCTAGGCCAATGGGCCGAGTTGGGCCTGTAGTAAAAACAATTATATAAAAGAAAATGGTTTGCTTAAATCCTCAAGTTTTAAGTTTAAACATTCCATACATTTTTACTTATACCTAAATGAAAAGAAAAAGAAAGAAAAAAGAAAAGAAAAGGGAAAGACGTGTTGAAAAGTCAACATAAACATTTTGGCAATACGAACTTAGCCATATTTGGTCTGTTAAATAATTAACCCTGTATTAGAAATGATTTTCTAATGAAAATATTTAAAGATTAAAGTCAACAAAAATGAAGGGAAAAATAAACAAATAAATAAAAATAGCATTTTTATTTAAGTAGCAAGAGAAGAAAGGAAAGAAGTGAATCAGGATCAGTTTTGTCAGAAGTTGAAATTCAAATACAGAAACTGTAATTTAAATTAAATTATAAATGTAATTTAAAATTAGAATTAGAAATGGTTTTCTAATAAAATATTTAAATTTTAAAGGGAAACCATATCGACTGTTGTAAACTGTAAGTCTGACACAAGTAACTGGTCATCATACTTTTTAATCGTGTTTAGATTTTATTGGTATGAAAGAAGAAGAACTTGATCAAGAATAAGAGATTAAAGAGAAATTTAACGAAAACGTATAAAGTGTAAAAGCGGTAAAATGAATTCTAAATCATAGATTTAAGGCATTTTTGAATAATCAGATTAAGGAGTAATCATGGAAAATATAATTTTCTAAAGAATAAATATAAGTATTTTTAAGATGTCGAACAAAATGACAAGAAAAACTGTGTGCACACTGAGATTGTTCATTTTTAAGAGACGATCAAAATAACCAGATAGAGACCAGATGATCTTATACTGTTTAGTTTGACCGGAATTATGTATGTAAATTAGATTGTAATCCTGTTAGATTAATAATTTAAAAAGAAAATGTTCGTTAATCATTTCAAAGAGACCGGACTTTACATTCCACTTTGATTTGATTATACGCCGCGCGTCATAGATTTTTGAATTTGAAGATGGCGATATACAAGGACTATTTTTGAATAGTGCCTTCGGTTTGTCCAGTCCTAGGACAACTTGTATGGACGAATGTCTGACAGAGTATTTCCAAAGGAATCACGTACGTTGTTTTCTTCAAACGTACCAGTTGCTGGCACAGAAGGGAAACTTCTTTAGCCTGTCAACCAGGGTATTTTTGTGTAAATCAATTAGTGATTGCCGATGGATTTGACGATGTGGCATTCAAAGAAATAAACAGTGATGATGAAAAGGAAAGTCTAGCCTCAAGCCTCACACCCAGGAAATGACAAAAATCAGGCAGACAGCATGGCTATGTGGGTCGCTCCCATTAGGGTGTATAATCACCTATCTAGAGAAATTCTTTTTGTTTCTTACTCTATCGATTCTGCCCTTTCGGGAAACGGTGGTTTGAGCCCAACCGTTGGTGATATACATTCGATACACTCAAGCGAAATGAGTGGTCGGTCATGTGTGGGCCGGGTTGCAAGACGTTCTTGTTGAACCCAGTGTATTCGCCTCTAGAGATACACGATCGGAAGGTGGTTCCATACCTTGTCATAGTTGGAAATCCATTATCCCTAAGCGCCAAGCGGTTTTTATTTGTATACTATATAGGAGAATGTGAGATGCAAGCATTCTTCTAGATTCTAATTTATTTGTGGAATTTATAGACACTATGATAATATTCTGATTTCAAGTATAGAAAGTGTTTTGATCTCATAAGGTAAAAGCCCGTTCCGTACTTACGGCGTGGTCTTATGAGATATTTCTATTTGTTTTATAATCGTTTACTCATACCAGTCCCCTGACTGACCCGGAGTTTATTTTTCTGTGTTTTCCCTTATACTCTTGGGTATTTATAACACTTGTTATGAATAGACAAGTGAATCAGGATTGGATAAAACCTGAGAAGCTGGAATGAAACTTCCTGTGTGCTGATCTGCTTATCATGTCTACTGTATAATAAAGTCTGTCAGTTTGGTCATAAATGATATGTAAAATCAAAGATGTACTATGTATGGGCTGTATCACCAGATCTATGATACTCTGGTGTAATATGTATTGTTGTGTATTATAATGAAGTATCATCTTTTGTAAAAATTCCGCTGTGAGATTCTGATGTTTCCGTGATTCTATCTTCTATCTATTCTTTTTCTTATTAATGGTTCGTATTTCTATGTTATATGGGTTGGACGTATGATGTATGTTGTCAACTCATATAGTACGGATTTGCGGGTCGTTACACAAGCACTGATAAAACTTTGAAAAAGGAGTTAAAAACATACCCTTGAAAAGAAAAGGGTACGAAGCACAAATCTTGTCTTCGGTCTCCCAAGTGGCATCCTCTGGACTATCTCCCCATTGAACCTTTAGCAAATTGATCTCCTTATTGCGCAGCTTCTTAACTTCTGACCCAAGAATACGGGTAGGGACTCGTCTGACTATCGCCTCCCGTTCCACTTCTAATTCTTCCAACATACTTGGCTCAACAACTTCTGCGGTGTCATGCAGGCACTTCCGCAGATGAGAGACGTGGAAAACGTCATGAACACTGGATAGATTTTCTGGGAGTTTCACTCTATAGGCCATTTGGCCAATTCTCTCGGTTATGGGAAATGGTTCCATAAACCTAGGTGCCAACTTCCCTACTGCTCCGAAGCGAACCACATTCCTCAGAGGTGATACTTTGATAAAAACTAAGTCTCCCACTTCGAATTTGATGTCAGTTCTTCTCTTGTATTCATAGGACTTCTGCCTATCTTGAGCTGTCTTCATCCGACGTCGAATAAGGTCAATCTTTTCAGATGTTTCCCTAACCATATCTGGTCCAAGTAATAATCTTTCTGTAGATTCCCACCAACAAGTTGGCGATCTACAGGGTAGCCCTTACATTGCTTCGAAGGGTGCCATGCCGATGCTATCTTGATAACTGTTATTATAGGCAAACTCTACTAAAGGAATATGCTCTTCCCAAGTCCTCCGAAGTCTAGGATACATAGCCTCAAAAGATCTTCAAGAATCCTGTTCACCCTCTCCGTTTGTCCATCAGTCTGAGGATGATAAGAGGTGCTCAAACACAACTGTATACCTAATGCTTCTTGTAATCTCCTCCAAAATTCGCTGGTAAAGATGGGGTCACGATCGCTCACGATGCTGGAAGGTACTCCATAAAGACGAATATCTCACGAACATAAATTGCTGCCAACCACGATGCCGTCCTCTTACTCTTAACTGGAATAAAGTGAGTGCTCTTAGTGAGTCTATCCACCACAACCCTGATACTAGTGTTTCCTTTCTTCGATCTAGGCAAACCATCTATGAAATCCATAGAGACGCTCTTCCATTTCCATTGCGGAACCTCCAACAGATAAAGTAATCCACCGGGCTTTTTTTGCTCAGCTTTGACTTGATGGCAAACTAAACATTGAGAAACAAATTCGGCCACATCTTTCTTTATCCCAGTCCAAAAGAAAACCCTCGTCTTGTCCCTGTACATCTTATCACCGCCTGGATGAATGGTCATCTTAGAATGGTGGGCTTCTTCTAGGACTGTCTTTATTAAGCTTCCAGTTTGAGGAACACAAAGCCTTCTATCTCGTCGCAACCACTCCTTTTCATCAATGGCATACCTGCGGAGGTGACTAGAAGTCTCCCCTCTTCTGAGCTTTTCCATGATGTCTAAAATATGTGGGTCACCTTGTTGCGAAGCTCCTATCTTGTCCATAAGAGTTGGTCGTATCTCCAAGGATGCAAACAAATCAGGCAAAACCTCGATGGAGGGTCTAAAATCAAAAGCTGATATGAACTCCAAGTTCTTTCTTTCCACAAACAGAGGACTCAGTTCCATCCTCTGCCTACTTACTGCGTCTTACACCACATTACCCTTGCCAGGGGTATAAGCAATTTCAAAATCATAAGAAGCTAAGAACTCCATCCACCGTTGTTGCCTTAAGTTGAGATCCTTCTATGAGACTAGATACTTGAGAGATTTATGATCGGTGTATAACTCGAACCTTTCTCCAAGTAAGTAATGACGCCACGTCTTTAACGCGAATACTATGGCAGCTAGCTCTAGATCATGGGTGAGGTAGTTCTTCTCATGAACTCTCAACTGTCTACCCCCATAACATACTACTTTCCCTTCTTGCATCAGAACCGCACCAAGCCCTGTACCGCACGCATCAGTGCAAAAAGTAAACACTTTACTTCCATCAGGCAAGGTCAAGACTGGGGCTATTGTCAGAGCCCTCTTCAGTCGTTGGAAAGCAACGTCAGAGTCTATATCCCATGAAAATGACAAATTCTTCTTTGTCGGCCTGGTGAGAGGGGATGATATCTTCGCGAAGTCCTTAATGAACTTCCTATAATAACCTGCCAACCCAAGAAAGCTTCTCACCTCGGTTGCATTTTTAGGAGTCTACCAATCTTGCACTGCAACCATTTTCGCAGGATCTACAGCTATCCCTTATTTGGAGACTACATGCCCCAAGAATCTCACCTCCTTTCTCCAAAGATGGCATTTGGAGAACTTTGCCTTTAGCTGATGGTCACGGAGAGTTTTCAAAACTTCTCCTAAATGCTGGGCATGCTCTTCTTCACTCTTGGAGAGGATCAAAATATCATCAACAAAGACTACGACAAATTTGTTTAGGAACTCCCGAAACACCCTACTCATCAAATCAACAAAATAGGCGGGTGCATTTGTCAACCCAAAAGGCATAACTAGCCATTCAAAGAAACCATCCGGAGTTCTGTAAGCAGTCTTATCTATGCTGTCCTCAGCCACCCTCAACTGATGGAACCCCGTAGCCAAGTCCAACTGAGAAAATACCGAGGCACCAACAAGCTGGTCAAATAAATCATCAATCCTTGGAAGCGGGTGCCTATTCTTATTGTTGAGCTTATTCAACTCTCTATAGTCAACACACAAATGAAGCGAACCATCCGCCTTAGTTGCGAATACTACTGGAGCAACCCATTCAGATATGCTTCGTCTGATAAACCCATTCTCAAGTAGCTCCCCTACTTGCTTACTCAGCTCCCTCCTTTCCCTTGGATCC